>NTPY01000207.1:228852-330929 GCA_002922825.1 Brachionus calyciflorus
AAAATATAGGTCTGAAAAAATGTTGCATTTGCATACCCTTGAAAAAATTTTGACGAAAAAAAAGCAATAAAAATTCGTTATTTCATTTTCGAAAAAAAATGACGATTTTTGGTTAAATAAAATGAATATTTTTCGAAATTTATTGTAATCGTATTTCGAAATTCTTAAAAGATTTATTTCGATAAAATTTCACTAAAATATTTATATAAGTTACGAAAAAATTATTTAAAAATTTCGAATAAATAATTCAAAAATTTCGAAAATATAGCAGTTTTTTCTAAATTATATATTCAGAATTATTAACGTAAAATTTAAGATTTTTTTAATTTTAGGTGCGTTTTATCCTTTTTATTAAAAAATAAAAAATTTAATTCAAAATTTTATTAGACAATTATATTAGAAAATTTGCTAAGAAAACGATCAAAATTCTTAATTTATAAAAAAACTGGAACATTATTTTAATGCAGAAAATTAATTATTAAAATAATCATTGAAAAAAATTGAAAATTATAAAAATTAACCAAAAATTAAAAAAAAATCTATTCAGAAACATTTTCGTCAGAGTCACTTTGATCTGACTTATCATTTGAGTCATTAGATAAATTAACAGAGGTTAATGCCTCAGATTCTGGAATATTTTGAATAGCCAATCCATTTTCTTTCATAAATTTTTTGCCTTTTGAACACATTTCGCGCGTCGAAAGCAAAAAGTCTGCTTTGTTTAATACAATATCTTTCGTTATTAAAAATTCTATCATTAAAGAAAAAAAATTTAGGTTATGTTTGAATTTATTTTTTTAATTATTTTAAATACCTCTTGCTGCCTCGATTATATTTCCATAATCTTTCCTCATTGTTTCGGCATTTTTCGAACCCCAAATTGTCAAATCTGGAATAAGTGCTGTTAAGAGCTCTTTGAAGATAACTTTGCTACTTTTTTTGACGCTAATAGACATTAATAAATGCTGCAATTGAACATTTGTTAAAATAACATTCGGATACTTGGATAAAAGAGTCACATTGTGTGAATCCTCACATAGCCTCCTTAGCTCCTCTCTTTCTGAATTTGATGCGAAATTCTTAATGCATTGAAATGATGTTTTTATGACATTTTTTCTTAATTCTGAATCTGTAATTTTATAATTAAATATAATAAAACTTTTTGAAATTCAAATACTTTTAATTTATTTAGCAAGGAAATAATAAAATATAATTATTATTTAACGGTTGATTTTTAAGCGGCAATTTAAAAGGTATTCGAAATTTTTCTATCTAAAAAATAACGGTTGATTTTTAAGCGGCAATTTAAAAGGTATTCAAAATTTTTCTATCTAAAAAATATTAATAATTTGTTTTTCGTGACTTTTTTTTTAACTAGAGTTTATAAACTACGAGTTAGAATAAGCCGTTGAAATGGTAGATAGAATATTATGTATCTCCCATTTTTTGTACCCTCAAAATAACGCAAATTTTAATTTCTAATTTTAATATTTAAAAAGTATTTTTTCAAAATTTTCAAAATTTTGGTACGGCTACGCTACGACATAAAATTGATAGAATTGCATTAAGAAAATTAATGTTTTCTGTCCTTCATCTAGTTTTCATAAAAATAAATTAACTTTAGCATTTAATCAACCGTTAATTGTGTTGTAAAAAAAAGGATATAGTTAACACTCAACTTTTCAAAAAGCTGACAAAACAACAAAAAAAAAATTACACACGTCTTTTATTTTAAATAATAAAATTTAAAATAAGTCGCAGCTTTACCAAAAAAGATTAATTATACCAAAGAAATTGTCAAGGGTCAAGAAACCTAACATATTAAATTAGTTTGTTTTATTTTCTTTTAGCTTAATAAAATAATTCACTAATAAAGTAATAAGGCTTTATAAATGTCGTGTCAAAAATTTAATTATTGAAGGCAAAAATGTTGTTTATTTTATGACAATGTAAATTTTTATAAAATACATACCGGTTAAAAATTGACATATTTTTAATTGTTCTATTAAGCGATGATTTTCATTTTTTAACTCTTCATTATCTCTTTTCAAATTTTCAATCATTTTGTTTCTTTCTTCAAGCTGCTGTTCAAAAGTCTGAGTAGTATTACTTTTCTGATTGATGAGATCTTTTTTGGTAGTAGACTTTGAGGTAGATGGTAAGTTTGAAGCTAATATTTGGGAAGATGCATTATCAGAATTGTTATTTTTTGAAAATTTTTTTTTCGTATTTTCTTCTATTTCGTGATCAGATTCACTACTCTCGATAACATTATTTTTATTCAGCATCGATTGTTTATTTTTTTTTGTCTTTTCTAATGGAGTTGCTTTTTTGACCAAATTTTTTTTTGTATTTAATTCATGACTAATATTATCTAAAAAAGATGTACATTTGGGCTTATCTCCAACATATTTTACTTCGGCTTGTAATCGTACTCCTTTCCAATTTACATCGTAGATTGCGTTTAATTCCAATTCTTCGTTATTTTCAATGAAAACCTCTGATATATCGATAACAGCGTGTGTCTTATCCGTTAAATATTGAACTAGAGCATAAACTTTTGGCTTAATTAACTTCTTTGAGACTCCAGATTTACTACTCATTTTACTTATAGCGTCATAAAATTTAGAAATTGAAAATAAGATTATTAATATAAGCTTAAAAATCAATTAAATAGAAAATGAGAAGAAAAAGAACTAACATATATGGTATCGTTAATTTTTGTATAAAAGCATTTTTTGATTTTTTTAACATCAGCGATTATATAGCTATTTGTTTCGGCACATATAGTAATTGAAGATTTTAAATCTTCAAATTTGATGTTAAAAAAAGGTCTGTGTAATTGACTGAGAATTTTTAAAATAGCTACGCATTTATCATCATTATAACAGAAATAGTGAATTAATCCATATTTTCCCTCATATTCAACACAAAAATCTAAACTTTTTACTTCTTTATAAAGTAAAGAAGTGAAAAAAATATTTTTTAATTTTACATAATTAGTACATATGAAGTTATTTGAAAGATCATCAAAATTTGTCTTTAAAATTTTTAAAATTTTTTCTGTCATTATATTTTTATTTAAAATTTTACCGTAAGAAATCTCTTTAATTATATTTCTATTCATAAAAATAATATCATTAACAGAACTGTCAGAAATTTTATCTTTTGAAAGACTATAAAGTTTTAGCACATTAAAAGAATTGATCAATTGAACTCCTATTAAATTTTTAGCTTTCATAAAACACGATATTTGCCTATTTAGGTCTTCAAATGCGAAGCAATTAAGTTCAGATAATTTTCCATTATTTTTTAAATCATCCGTTAAATGGATTAATTCATGAACCCCCGAAAGCATTGAGTCAGGCCCATAAAAATATTCCATATCTTGAACGAAGTCCTTGAATAATAGATTTATTTTTACCAATAATTTTTTGTCCAAATTTTGAGTAAGAAGATACTCCATTCCAACCACTAAATTTATTAAATGGCAGAGTTGTTGATCATCCATTAGCAATCTAAATAGCGGGAGTGAATAGTAAATCAAAAATGAAAACAATTCATTTGCTTTCCACTTGGGCAGATCTTCAAGTGATCTAGGGGGCCTTGGAATAAAATTAGGAATCCGAATATTAATTAGCTGCTCGTTGACAAAATCGAAATATTTTCTAAGTGAACCCTTTCTAGATGCAAATTCTGGATAAAATAAATACTTGATTAAACTTTTTACTACGCCTTCTAAAATGCTGTGCATATAATCGATTACTGTTGATTCAATTGGATAATAATAAGATAATTGATTGAGGATTGATTCCCCTTTTATCCCTCTAAATGGCTTTTTTAAATGCACTGCTTCTTTTAAATCATTTAAATATTTTTCATGGGTTCTCTGGGGCTTATTGTAGTGATAATGTTGATAAGGATATACATGGACTGTACCATTTTTTGCCGAAGGAATGTTTTTCCCAGGCTGATAACACTTTATACAGCCAAATTTTCCATTGAATTGGATAGTATTTAAAATGGCAGCCCTAGCCGGTTTATCGAAAACCCCATTTGTTAAAAATATTTTTACTATTTCTCCATTTATTACTATTCCTTGTTCAAGTATTTTTAGCTCTTCTATAATTGATTTTAAAAACACTTCGAATACAGGTTTTTCTCTTGAGACCCATAGCCCGGCTAATAAAACATTTTTTAACTTAAATCGATGTTGTTTATCTAGCTGATTAATTGTTAGATAAACTGGCCATATTGTAGTCTTTGATGATTTAAATACAGACATTCCATCTGTGTTAATAGTTAAAGTTATAAAATTATTATGATTGCTAGAAATTTTTCTATAAATTTCATTATCTGTATTCTCTTCAAAGTCTAAAATATCATTCTGGCTTTTTAAAATAGAATCAATCTGACTTCTTATATTGAGATGATAAAATCGGCTTATAAGCTTATTGCACTTTGTACAGCGTGAATTGTGTAAAATATCGACGAAATCATCACAACTGACACAATAATGGTAAGTATCATAATTAATAAAAAATTCAGCTTGAAAAGAGCGAACCAAAGAGTCGAAATTGGCTGGAACATCTGATCCAACAAAGTTTCGTAGCATTTTTATAAATGCATTCATACAGCTTTTTGTTGGTCTGTAGTCAATGTAGATATTTAAAATGCTAAGCTTAATAGATAAATTTCGATCGAAATTGGACTCGATAATTTTGTTAGATTGTTTTACTATTTTTAAGTCTAATTCATTTTTTCTTAATTCAGAACTATCATTCGAGTAATTTTCAACAGGTTCAAATGTTTCAAAAGAATTATTACCCAAATTTTGAAATGAAAATGATTCTTCTACTTTTAAGTTTTCTGGAAGATCCTTCTTTTTTAAATAATCTTTTGTCTCAAACAAACTTCTCTTTGATTTCGCAGCCATGACTTCTTTCTGATCAGACAATATTTTTTTTTGGTAACGTCTAATGGTTGTATATGGCATTTTCACGTTGTAATTATGCAGCCATGACTTATACTGACCTGGAGTACTAAAGCTTGACATTGTATATGTCACTGTCAATTTGTAAAATATGTCATTTTATAAAATGACTTTGGCAATTTGTAAAATGACAAGGCAAAATGCAAAATTTTATTTTTTTTAGACTTTGACTTGGCATTTTATAAAATGACATGTCAATTTTTAAACTGTAAATTTTATATTTTGCCAAATGTTAGATGCCAAATTCTAAAATAAATTGAATCAATTGAAAATTATATTTAAAGAAAATTAAATTAAATCAATTGAAAATTTTACAAAATAAAGAAAATTAAATTAAATCAATTGAAAATTTTACAAAATAAAGAAAATTTTAAATTTTTCGTTTTTAATCACAATTTTTACATTGGAAGGTTTTACCGTGACATTTAGAGCTACACTTTAGCTCAGCTTTACGACAAGAGCATCTCATTGTCGCACATTCACCAGTGCAATTACATTTCAAAAAACCTTGACCATGGCCAACAGAAAGAATTCTGATTGCCTCTCTAGAACTAACCTTTTGATATTCTCCTTTTCTATCTTTTGGGATGAAATCAATATTAAATTCAGTAACAAGTTCTGTTTTTTCGATTGAATTGCAGGCTACATAAGAATCTAAAACGCCAGCTCTACAACCCAATTGAAAAACATCGTTTTTTTTATCAATGATAATGCACAAAATATTTTGATCATCTGCCATACCACGGTCCACATCGTCCGTTCTAAACAAAACTAAATCACCGACTCTAAAAGAGTTAATCAATTTTTTATTTTTTTTGAACATTTTTTGTACAGATTTTTCTTGACCATCTTGAACCATTTTCCGGGTTATTTTTATACGTTTAGTCCGATTGATTAAAATATCACCATTTTCAGTTTCTTCTATAAGTTCTTCTTGTTCAGATGCAGGTTCAGATGCTTTTCGTTTATTAGAATTTAGCTCATCACGAATTTTGAGTAATTCTTCAGATACTACTTCATCGGTTTTATCATTATCATTTTCATCATCGTCTATCTGTTCATCTGCATCATCATTTCTACCTGTAAAAAAATACAGGTAACTTAATTAATTAATCAATTAACTTAAAAAAAATCAATATTTACCTAATAAGGTAAATAATTGTTTTGCAGTTTTTATTTTATTTTTCTCTTCTAAAGGTAAATTTAAAAATTCTAAACCAGAATACATCTCGCAACCGAATAAGGCTTTATAAGGAGTCATTTTAATACCTTTTAAATAAACTAATTGATTAAATGAAATAAGATTTTTTTTTCTCAATTTTTACCTTCGTGATACTTATTATTTTTAATTAATTGTACTAATGGTAAAGCCATAGACCAATTTGTTGATTTGTTGATTCGCATCCAACTCCCTAAAATATTTTGAATGTCACCATTTGATCGTTCAACGCTTCCTTGTGTTTGTGGTCTACGTGCTCTACCATGAACAATTGCAAGATCTGGCCATAAGAGTTTGAGCGCTTCAATTAAGGCATTTCTAAATTCTTTACCATTATCACTTTGAAGGATTCTAGGAGCACCAAAATGACCGAATATGTCGATTAAAGCTCTAGCCACTTCTTTCGCGCTTTTAGCTTTTAAAGGTCTTAACCAACATACTTTGAGAAAGTGGTCTTGGGCATTTAATATCCAACAGTAATCTCCGTCGGGAAGGGTTCTAAAGTCAACTAAATCAATTTGTACTCGTTCATTAAAGTTATTTGACCGAATAGGTTTTACAATTAAACCGTTGTTTCTAAATTTTTTCCTTTTTAACTGATATTCTTCGGAATAGTTTAAATATAGCTCAATTATAGTTCTACTAATATTAGCGAAATATTTTTTAGCCTCTTGTATCATAGGAAGACGGCCTTGGTGTCCAACATCTTTATGAATTTTTTGACAAACTTCGAACATGTCTTCGATTGCGACTATAACTAAACCATTATCAGTCTTTTCATTTTCTGAATTTTCGATAAGACGTTTAGTCTCACCTATAGTTTGAACCGAGTATTGTTTACGGTAATAATAATAACCCTTAACTTTATTATTTTTTTTTTCAAGAATGTCAATTAAATAGTCGATTTATTTGCGAGTAATTCGATTTTTTTCTATTTCCTTAAAATCCTCACTGTTTAAATCCTTCTTGAACAAATTAGACAATCTCTCGGTAAAAAGAGCCTTTACGTCGAATTCAGTCTGCTTGTCTAAAGAAGGGTTAATAAGAGCATTTTCAATAGCTTGAATCTCTTCAAGGGCCCCTTGACCGTCATCCATTATTTAAATAATTTTAAAATAAGAAAATTTTATTTTATTAATATTTTGTAAAATGCCAAACTTTATTTTGTCAAATTGCAAAATTAACTTAATTATTTCAAAATTTTACAAATTGCCATGTCATTTTATAAAATGACTTGTCAAATTATAAACTTGGGATTTTTTTCCATTTTACAAATTGCCAAAGTCATTTTATAAAATGACATATTTTACAAATTGACAGTGACATATATATTAAAATTACATCAAATTCTTATCAATACTTAACTAATTTGCACGCTTACTTAAATAAAAAATTGATTTAATTTGATAATAGATCTTCTTTTAAAAAAAAATTTTTCTATTCTAAATAATTTTAAATTCATCTTTATTTCCCTTTTACGGGAATGAAAAGTTCAAATTTATTTTGGGTAGAAGATTTTTTATGAAAAAAATTAAATTATTTCAATAGAAAGAGTAATTTATTTTTTTAAAAGAAAAATTAACTCAATTTAAAACCGCCTAAATGAAATGGTAACTTAACATTGCTGCTGTGATACGAAGAATTTGTCATTTTTTAAAAGTTAAATACACGATATTCTGCGACTTTTTACGTAAAAAACTTAATTTAAAATTTAAAAAATTTTATTTTTGGTAAAATATTGGCCGTTCGGTCTTTTCTCTAAAAAATATTTTGAAATTTTATTAACCGAAATATTAGCTAATTAAAGTTAAATTACAATAAATACCGATTTTTAAGGAGAATTTTATATACCGTTCGCTTTTTTCCCATGCATTTATCCTGTGTTTTGAATTTTTTTTCTAAATACTTTTGATGCGGTGTTAAAACCGAATTTTTAGTTTTAATAACGCATTAAAAACGCAAAAAACAAAATTTATATAAAACAATCAAATTCCGATTTTTTATTAAAAAAAATTAATTTCTAGTTTAAATTCGTGGTCTTAAAGTGAAAATTGTGTTTAAAGTGGATTTTTTTCTAAATTTTTAAGTCAAATGATCATGTAGGATCCTTAAGGAAGAGATTTTAATTCATAACTAATTCTTAACTTTTAGATGATCAGATTACTGTCATCTAAAATTTAAATATCACATTAAAGAATGCGGTGTTTCTTGTAATTCAGTTTACTTAACTCATTGAGTCATTTTCTTCTTGAATTGGCTTTTAAAATTAATTTAAATAGAATAATCTTAAAAGTAATGAATTTTTTTTTCTTTTTCTTTTCTTTCTATTTCTATATATGCCACATTATCATTTGACTTGAAAATTGGGAAAAAAATCCACTTAAAACAAAATTTTCAGTTTTAGACCATGAATTTAAACTAGAAATAAATTTTTTTTAATAAAAAATCGGAATTTGATTGTTACCACTGGAGTTAAATACGCGAGTTTACATGTTAAAATCTAAGGAAATATTAGAGGAAAAAAGCTTCTAATTACTTTTATTGAAATCGACAAAATATATAAATCAATCTAAATTCAGCTAAGATAAACTTTTTTTTACAAATAATTTTAAAAATGATTAGAATAAATATAAATAATAATACATAACAAAAAAAAAAAATTTTATTAAATTATTAATTCTAAATGAAAAGGAAAATTTTAAGCAAGAAAAGAAGTGACTTTTAACTAGACTTTATTTTTTTTAGATAGAACTAAATTATTATTCTCGCAAAAAATTTTAAAAAATTCTGATTCAAGAAAATAATTTTTTATTAACGAAAAATTTTTACGGAAAAAAGTATTAAAATTTCGAAATATTTTCGTGAAATTCAAACATTTTAATTATTTCGAAAATTTTCGAATTTTTTTAGAAAGGGTTGTTGATAGGGTATAGAACCTTTTTTAATGGCGTGCAAATTTTGCAAGTTTTTGCAGACCTATATTTTGAGTTTAGAAAAATTTTTACACTTTGCAGCAATTTACAGATTAATTTTATCATTATCCGATCGAAAATTATTTGAATTCATGAATTGAAATGAAGAATTAAAATTTAATGTAGAGAGTCTCATAAACAAATTAAACAGTTACCGTTATAACTTGAAATTTCGACTTTTTGAAAAATAACCTAATTATTAAAATTTCGAATTTTAAAGCTGAAGCAAAAGAGTAAAAATGCATTTTTTAAAAAAGAAAATGTCACATTTAATGTCGAATTTTGGAATTATTTATTAAATAAAACTCAATTTTTTAGTTACGGAAAAATTGTTTTTAAAAAACTCCCGAATTTTTATAAATTTTAACGTAATTTCTCGATTTTAACGACATGTCGTTGGCCTTTTATTGACATGTCGTTAAAATCGAGCAATTAAGTTAAAAATAAATACCTTTTTTTAGTTAATTTATCATTCAAAAATATTAAAAATAAAAAAAAAATATTTTATTTTTTGTTTCTTTTTTTTCAGACATTTGATATTCAGACCTTTATTTTTGAAATTTAAGTCTTAAATACTGCATTTATCTTTAAAAAAAAAATATTTTTACGTGTTTAATGAGTATGGCAAAACTCGAAATTTCAAATTTTAATGTCGTGTTAAATTTAAAAAAATCCAAAATAAATTTAGTATTTGAGCCCCTCCATTAGAAAAATCCTGACTACACCACTATACTAAACATTATAAAAAAAGTATTTTTAATAAAAATGATTTAAGAATTTACACTGTAAATATTTTAGATGGAAAATTTGCTACATAAATGTGTATCACAAGTTAACCACATATATGTATTAAAAAAATCTCAAAAATCAGTAAAAAAATTTCATAAAAAGTTTTCTTCTCATTTATGAGCACTCATTTGCTCATGGATTCACTTTGGCTATTTATTTTTTTATCACTAAAATTTCTTATTTAACACCAAAAATTCTAGACCGAAAAATAAAATTTCTGTATTTTCCAACTAATATTTTTTGATTGGCATTTATATTTTTTAATCTATATAAAATTTCTTAAAATATTGATGAAAAAATCAAGTGCCCAAAAAAAAATTTTTTTTGTATCAAAAAGAAAAGTATTTAATATATTTTACTCAGTTCTATCAGAAGGACCCATCCAGATTAAGAGAAAAACTTTATTTAAAGTTTTAACATTTGAGAGAATTTACTAAAAAATCACTCTTTACTTGTTTTTTTTTCATGAACTGTCTAAAATTGAAAAAAATTATGTGTTTAAGACTATTTTTTAATTTTGCTTAAAAAGTTAAGAGATCATTTAAAATTTTTTTAATATTTTTTTTAATGATTACAAAATTTTGGTGATTTTTGTCCGAATTAAGAAATTTTATTTCAAACAAGGAGGGGAATCCCCTCCTTACCTCCCTTTTTCATAATTCTCTTCTTTCAAGGATAAACTAAGGGCATTTATTTTAATATAACGGTTTCTTTAAAAGGTTTTGAAACTTATGTTTAGGATTCACTGAATCAAGACTTAAAATGATAAAAAATTTCACTATCTAATTAAACATGAGCTTAGGGCAGACACAATTTATGCCATCTAAATCAAAGTCTGATGAATTCTAAACATGGCCATATTACTATAAAAAAGGCAAAATCATGCAAATCACCCGAATAGGAAGAATTATTTTCATCTTTTTCCTGTTCACATCTAAAGAAGAGCACTAAAATCTTGGCACGCTTAGTAATTACTAAACTTAAAAGCTAAAATAAATTTATTAATTTGAATTTGTTCGACGTTTTAAATAAATTTACCGATTTTTTTAAAATTTTACGTAAATTATCGATTATACGATTTCAGGTTTGATTGGGCCAATAAGCTCTTTTAGTGTTATATTATTAGCCATTAACTTATTCTTCGGTTCAAACTTAATTTTAGGACTTTATCAGTATGCTGTTAACACTACTTTATTTTATGCTGCATTCATGCTGTACAAATACATTACCTTTTTTAAAAGAAGTTCTAATCGAATTATTCGCTTCTTTTAAATGTTACACGTTAAAAAGGATAAAAAACTCATTATTTCTAATTTAACGCAGACCGTCAGATTTTAAAAATCGAAAAATTTAAGTAAATAATTCTTTACTCATACAGCAGTTATAATGAAAAAATGGCGTTACCGTTACCGTGTCATTACCCTTATCCATTACTAATACCGTTACTATTACCGGTAACGCCATTCTTTCATTTTAACTGCTGTTTTCATGGATTAAAAATTCAAACTTAACTAAATATAAGTTTCTTTAGAAGTAAATTAGTGGTTTGCCTTGAGTTTAAATTGAATTCATTTTTAAACAGATCTCAAGTGTTTAATTTTTGACCTCTCTTAACTGTTACTTATCACCAAGGTCCACCGAACTATGCCCTCGTACATTTGAAATTTTCACTTAAATACGCATTTGTTTGATATAATTTTTTAATTTTTTTTGGATTGCTTTAACTAAAATTTCATCTTTAAAGCCACAAAAAGATTTACACCATATTTTGTTATAGCTGTTATTTTCTTAAGAAATATCTCTAAAATTCTCATATAAGAATGAAATTTATACTTTTATTTTTAATTGTGCCATCTTTTCTTAAAAACAGAGCATTTAAGAGGCGAAAAAATAAATACATATTTTGTAAAAGCTAAAAAGGTGATCTTATTTTTTTTCTAAAAATAAACTTTCAACTTTTATATGTCTTTTTTTAAAATTTGGTGCTTTTGAATACTTTTTGTATTTTTAATCGCGCATTTTTAAGGTCCTAAATTTCCCAATTTTTTGGTTGAACCTGCATATAACCGTAGCCATAATCATAGCTTAAACATATTAAAATGAAAATTATGAAAAATTAATATTGATCAAGACTATGGTCAAAATTTGATAAATATTCTTAAGTATTATCCCAATTTTTTAGTTTATCAAACTAATTTTTTATAAATGCAAACCCTTCAGTTTTTACCAAAAACAAAAAAAGATGATTTCAAACTCAAAAACTCTTACTTATCAAAACCACCAATTTAATTCCTATCAAATATTTCTTTTTTTTTTAAATTAAAATCCCAATTTTATAAAAATGTTAATGAAAAATAATTTATGACTTTCAAAAAAACGCGGTTTATTAAAATTCAATTAAAAAATTCTCCGGAAAGACAATTTTAAAGTTTTGTTCCTTTAATTGGTTAATTTTATTCAGAGAGAAAGTGATCGACCTCGTATACAAATCTTTTAACATGGCGAAGATTTTTTCCAGTCGTCCCATGTTATAAAAAAAAAGAAATTTTATATATTTGTTTATTAATTAATAATAAGAATTTTCGAAACCAATTTTAGAAAATGCAAAGAAAGTTTAAAAACATTAAGTAAAATTGGTGATAGTAAAAGAAAAACTAGTGATTCAAAATTAACAAGCCATTCACTTTTAAGAGAAATTTTTTTCTCATAAATGTGGTTAACTTATAATACACATTAATGTAGAAAAAATTCCACCTAAAATAAAATACAGTGTACTTAAAATCGAATTTGATTAAGGTTTTTTTTACAATGAGTTTAGGTTTTTGCTTTAATGTGACTAACACTTTACACGCGGGTTTAAATAAAAAATAATATTTTGTGACTAAGAACCAATTTTCCAGGTTTAAATTTGATCCTTAAAATTGAGATAAACACCTAGCAGTTTCTCTTGACCCAGTTCGAAAAGAATTAGATAAAAATGTACAAAACTTTGAATATTTTGTATAACCCAGTACAAGAGAATCAACTCACATAATAGATAGCTGAATCGAAAAATAGATGCCTGAATAATCCGACGAATTAGTAGATTTTGTCAAACTAAATGATCAAGAACAAAAATTAAACAAAAATGAACTTTAAAGTTTATTTTACTTAAAAATTTAATTAAAAAGGTTTGTAGGTAACTGAAACTTCTTGTGGAGCTGGACATTGACCGCTTCGTTAGCAAAAAAATAATTTAAATAAAAGCATAATTTAAAAAAAATTGGTTTTATCTCTTACCCAAAATATAAATTTTGTAATAATCCAGTATAATAAGAAGAACCACAATCTCTGTGATCGATGGTTATACTTTCGAGCAAATTAAGATTGTCATCTAATATTTGATATTCAGTATGAAGTGGCTTGATCAATAACTTAAATACATACCATGTTTCTACTTTAATTTTAGTGTTAAATATTTTCAATAATCTTCCCTGATTTTGAGATTCGTATGGAATCTCACCATTATCATATGTATATGCGGCTAACTCAATTAAATCTTTATCAGAACAATTTTCAACTTCTCCTATAACGTATGAAGAATCGAATTTTAAACAGCTTTGGATTCTTCTCCAAACAAAACGATCTGAATCTTTGTGATTTGAGTTAAATATGCCACAACGAACCGTTCCGAATAATTTATTCCATGAACTACTGCATAATTTACCTTTTGGATCTTCAGGAGAGAACAAATACTCAGCACAATTAGAAGATAATTTAATACGTTGAATTAATTCTGGCTTTGTGTTTAAGAGACCAAGGCCAAGGAGTGTCGAGTAAAAACTGCCTGGTTTGACTGACAAAAGGGTTTCATCTTTTAATGTATTAAAGTAATTCAAAAAAATTAATAAAAATTATTAAAAAAATTTTACTTTGAGCATCGACAGAATTTACAATGTAAAAAATTGATATCACTATAATTGAGTTAAAAATCATTTTTTTCAAAAATTTTTTTCTATAAAGATTGTTTTGAGAATAAATATGATTTTAGTGTTTAAAGAGTAAATAACATCTGGAAAACGATCATTAGGCAAACCTACGTTAAATTTTAATTTTTAATGAGAACTCAATAACTCAATTTTAAAAGTTTTACAAAATATATTTTCTTGAACTAACAACCGCTTCCAAAAAAATTCTAGGATTATTCAAATGAAATATTGAATTAAGAATTTATTCAACTTTAAACAAGTAAATGAACTTCTTGACAGATTATAACCCAAATAGTTGTTATCCACTTTATTTTTGGTCTAATGGACAAAAGCTAAGTGATTTAATTGGTTGAATATGTGTCTAAAAATTGAAATTTTGAAATATGGCAAGTTTTTTTTTTCAATTTTTATTAAGACTTTTTGGATTACCAATTTACTCTAAATCAAGAGTGAAATCTTTTTGGATATTTTTTCATAAGACTCTAAAAAATTCGATAGAAACTAAAAATATGGCAAAAAAGGAACGCACTCACTTTTTTCCAAGAAAATTACAGAAAAAAATTCAGAAACCAATTTCCAAGGCTAATTTTGACCTGAGAATTCGATTTTTGAGGTCGAATTTGAAAAAAAAATGCTTTAATTTTATAGAAAAACAAAATTACAGTGCTGCTATGATACGATGAATTTACCATATTTTACGTAAAAAACGGTAATAATATCGGTATTTATGGTAAATTACCGATAATTTACGTAAAATTTGGTAAAAAAAAAAATTTCGAAAAAATTTTTTGGGGAAAAAAACTTTGGAGGCAAATATGTTGAAAATAATTTTTAACTAAAAAAAAACGGGTCCATGGTTCTGACACAAATAATTTTTAATTTAAAACATATTAAATTATTAATTAAACCAAAAATCAAGAAGAGTTTATTAACACAAAAAATAATTATTATTTAAATATAAATATCTTTTTTTTCGCTATAAAATTTTCATTATTTATTATTTGAGACATCAAAAAAAAAATTAAACAAAAAAATTATTTTTATTTAAATGTTAACCTTAATAATTTAAAGCACCTTTAGTCTTTTTTGGTCGACCTCTAGATCTCTTTGGCTCATTATTTACTATCTCAGTAATCATTTTCTCTTTTACATCATCAATAGGCTCAACAGGAAATTGTAAAGGGTTATATAACGAGCTCTCATAAGTTAAAAACAGCTGATTTATCTTAATATAGCTATTAATAATAGAGTGAAGAATATCGATTTGATTCTGAGTCATAAAAGAGTCAGTATTAGTGTTACATTCTTTAAAAGCGATATCTACTTTAGCTTTAGATTTTGGACCTTTTCTAGGTCTAATAACAAATTTTGAAGCTGATGTTTGCACATCAAAAATAATGAAACTTCTGTACAAATGAGTGCATGTAGAATATGACTTAAACCATCTACAGCTACAAATTTTTTTGTCAATATCTATAACGGAAACAGAAGATAGTTCATAATAATGAATTATGTTTGGATCATAAATTGATTTCTTGAACATAGATTCTTTGATGTACTTGTTGGCCAATGCCTTTAGATCTCTATCAGGCTCTCTTTGAAATTTAAACAATGGTAATGTATCAGAGTAAACAGGTATAACATCTTCACATATTAACTCGACACATTCCATTAACGATCTCGATTTAAATTGAGTAAATTGTTGGTACCAGCAAGTCCATCAGGAGTGTTAAAGATGATCCATTTGTTGAAGCGCTGGTTATCCAACCATTTTTTAATAAAATGTTTCACAAAATTTAAAAGCTTATAATTAGAACCATTTCTAACTTTGGATTCTTAAACAAAGCTTCTCTTACATTTTTTAAAACATGAATAAAACACATAATGATGGTTGGTGTATTATTAAATATTCTCGTAAAGTTTAGTAAAATCAGATTCAGTCTCATGACTCGAAATTGCAACAAACATCAAATGAAATTGTCCTTGATAATCAGATCTTCCAAAACAAAAAAAGGAAATCTATTATTGTTTATTTTATAGGTAGCATCTAAATGATAGATTGCTGGCCCTGGTATATTTTTTATGTTTTCAAGCAATCTTCTACTAGTAAATAACATGAAACAATGATTAAGGTCTGATCCAGTTCTAACATCCGATTTAAATGAAAAAGAAATATTATCTTCATAGTCATCCCATGAACTAAATCCTAAACAGATCTTAATTAGGATCCTTGTAAGATTCCGACCAGGAAAATTGATCTTTTCTTTATCAAGGATGTTATACGATCTTAACCCAGTATGTTATAGGATCTTTTAATTTTACAAGATCTTATTAAGATTCTTAGCCTTGAAAAAAAAAATTCCCTTAAAAAAGATTTCGTAAGTAAGATTTTTTAATTTCCGATTAAGAAATCAAAACAAGATTCTTAATAAATTTTAGAAAAGAATCCTAAGTGGATCTTAAGGAATTATCTTGATAAATCTTTGAAATAAAATGCAAATAGGAATTAATAAGTTTTTTTTAAGAATCTTAGTAAATAATCCTAAAAATTCCTTTTACAAAAGATTCCTTAGGAATACTTGAAAGATTCCAATCTGATCCGTTTAGGATTCTTATTCCTAATAATTCTTAAAGATTCTTATAGGATCCTAAATAGGAATTGATTCATGGGATCATACTCGACTAGATTTCCAATAGAAATATCAGATACATAACGAATAACAGGTCCTAATTCATTTGTTTCATCTGATTTATTGTTATAAATTATATTTTTAACTTGTTCAAACTTAGGCAATGGTATTCTTATGTTATAATTTCCTTTATTTCTATTAGCTTTTAGAACGTTTAAAATTATCTTGGGTGTTCGTTTCTGTTCTTTATAGAGACGCATAATCTCTTTTTTATAAAATGAATGTATTCCATAAATTGTGTCAACCCATGAATCAATTCCTATTTAGGATCTTATAAGAATCTTTAAGAATTATTAGGAGTTAGAATCCTAAACGGATCCGATTGGAATCTGTCAAGGATTCCTTAAGAATCTTTTGTAAGAGGAATTTTTAGGATTATTTACAAAGATTCTTAAAAAAAACTTATTAGTTCCTATTTGCCTTTTGTTTCAAAGATTTATCAAGATAATTCCTTAAGATCCAATTAGGATTCTTTTCTAAAATTTAATAAGAATCTTGTTTTAATTTCTTAATCGGAAATTAAAAAATCTTACTTACGAAATCTTTTTTAAGGGAATTTTTTTTCAAGGCTAAGAATCTTTCTAAGATCTTTTAAAACTTCAAAGATCCTATAACATACTGGATTAAGATCGTCTAACATCCTTGATAAAGAAAAGACAAAGTTTCCTGGTCAGAATCTTACAAGGATCCTAATTAAGAACTGTTTAGGATTTTGTTCATGGGAATAACATTCGAATTAATATCAAGATGAAGTTGATTAGATAAAGCATCTATGAAATAGTATAAGGTTTTCTTACAAAAATAAATACGATATTTGAAAGGACATTGGCCAAAAGAATTAACATTATCATTTGAATGACACCGGTTAGAGGCACCTTTTTTTGGTTTCAACAAACATTAAGTGTCCATCAAAGTTTTCAATACATTTTTTACAAATTGCCTCGTATCCAGCTTGTGTTTGAGCAAATTTATACTTCGTATTAACATTATTAAAAAAAGTCTCATATTCATACGGATCATTAGTGAATAGCACATTATCATACTCAGTTGATGAAGAAGCTTGGCTTGAATTATCGTTATCGATTTCCATTAGGAAAAAAAAAAGTTTTTTGTTTTAAAAATATTATTAGGCGCTTTTTTGTTTAAATAATAATTTAAATGTTTAAAAAAAAAATTAACAGAAAAGATTTAAAATTCTTTGTGACAAAACTATTTTCCTTTTTTATTATTTTTTTATTTTGTTTAATTAATAATTTTATATGTTTTAAAAAAAAAGCTTTGTGATAGAACATTTATCTCAAAAAAAACTCTTGAGATTTCTGTAAAATTCAAGCTCTTTTTTCTAAAAAAATGAATCGTATTCCGGTCTAAAAATTATTTTCAACATATTTGCCTCCAAAGTTTTTTTCCCCAAAAAATTTTTTGGAAATTTTTTTTTTACCAATTTTTCGTAAATTATCGGTAATTTACCATAAATACCGATATTTTCCGAAAAATTACGTTTTTTGCCTAAAATATGGTAAAATATCGTGAATTTACCATAATTTACGGAAAATATGGTGAATTCATCGTATCATAGCAACACTGTAACTATTTCAATGAAAATTCAGTAATTAGTTTTTTTAAAAAAAGATAAAATTTAAATGCGAAAAACTTATTAGGGGTTTTTACAAAACCCCTTATGGTTTTAAAACGCGAAATTCTGTCGGACGCATTTTTCTCGTGAATATAGAATAAGATATTTGTTGAAATTACTAGGATCTTTATAAAATCAAATGACCTTTGTCAAGTTTGAATATTAAAAAAATATCGATACAATAATCGATATTTAAGGGCTAAATCAAAGCCAAAACACCCAGCCGTTAAAATAGTTAATTATTAGTATGAAATCGAAGCAACAAATTTTTCTTTTTTTTTTTAATTTTTATTAAGATTAACCGTAACTTTTGTATAGATCGGCTCAGGACTACTAATTCTGTGTCATGTATAGCTCTAAAGAAGATGTAAAAGTTTAAGTGGCATAAAAAAAGTGAAAAGAAAATAATGAAATTAAAAATTCAAGACCTAATTGAAAAATCTAAAAACCGGCGATTATTACCGTAATGCCTTGCAAACAAATGCATGCAAGAAATCAAAATTTTAAGGTTAAATACGAAAAAAAATTAATTTTTAAAGCGATTGAAAAAACTTAAAAATAATCAAAACATAGTTATGGATTGTTGATTAGGTTCCTTTTTAGAAAATGTGGTGAAAAATCAAAAATTCTTTTATTTAGGGACGCATTAATTGTTAAGATTCAAGGTTTTAATGCAATGCGCTCCAAAGCAAGGTATTACGGTAGTTTATTCTCCTTACGCTCAAAATTCATTTTTTTCATACTTTTTATTCATTGTTTACAGATGAAAAAATCTTTAGGAAAAAATTCGAAGAAAAATTTGCAGAGGAAAACAGGAAATTAGATTCAAATAACTTTTGAACGGTAAGTGATAAAACCAACTGTCTTCAAAAAAAACTAGTCGTTTTTTGCCCATCTGTCATTTGGGAGGTCACTTTAACGTACAGTTAGTGATTTGATACTATAATGAGTCAAGTGTGACGTTCTCTATAAAGTTCTAACAAATAAATCTTTAAAATATACAAAATTAACCCTAGACATGTTATGTGGGGTGCAAACTAACCCCAAATTTTTTTCCATAATTATTTTTCCCATAATAACTAAATATTACCATTAAAAGGATTTTAAAATTCTGTCGAGTAGTTTTTAAGAAAAGTGAAAAAAATCGTTTTTATCCGGATTTTCGATAAAATCTTTAATAATTAAACAACATAACAAGTCTAGGGTTAAATAGGTTATATATTGAAGTTTTTAGGTTTAGTGGGTATTTCGTTTGAATGGAATAAGCTATCAAATTCTTATGGGAACTTCAATCAAATTTTTCACATTTTGTAGGTTTATAATCATTTACTAAAAAAAAAGGTATAATTGACCAAAATATTTTCTATTGCGCTAGCTATTGCGAAAATTATATAAAAGGTTTTTAAGGATTAGTCGAAAAAATATAGTTGTTTTTTTTATGGTTCTAAGAAAATAGTAAGTTGCTCAAATGAAAGACAAAGAAAATTTCTTTAAAAAAAAATACAAGCTAAGGACCGGTCCTTTGTCTTATTTTGTCAATATTCAAAAATAAATTAAAAAAACATATAATTTATAAAAACATCAAGATTACATGTGAAATACATATAAAATACATAAAAAATGCTTTTCTTTAGTAAACGTAATTTTATTCACTCAATTCATATCCTTTATCCTTGCGCGGTATTACATGCACTTAAAACCAAGTTTTCGGGATGTATCAAGCAATTTAATTGGATTTTTTTAACCAATCAAATTGCTGAGTACATCCCGAAAACTTGGTTTTAAGTGCATGTAATACCGCGCAAGGATATACGATATGAATTCAAACAACTTGCCAACTAAATACCCGTAATTTTTATTTATAACTATTGAACGGACCGCAGCACTTTCCTTATTCTAATATCATTAAAATTCTCATCAAATTATCTTTCTAATGAAATAAAAAAAATATTTTTTAATGCTTACTTTTTAATTAAGATGAAGACTTGAGTCCGAGTCGTATATTTTACAAATTTTAACTCAGGCTGAAAGTCCGAGTTCCGAACTCAGACTCGAGCGGCGACTCAGACTCGAGTACGAGTCATAAATTTAGCAAAAGACTAAAGTCTTTTATCATTATTTGTAGCATTAATTTTTTATTATAAGTAATAAATGACCATAGAGTTAACCATCACTTTGTATTCAATCGAAAAAATTAAACATTTTTATTTAATCTTAAAAAAAAATTTTTTATCGTCATCTTTTCAATTTTTATTATCTCATTAATTATTGTTATATTTTATTTTTTCATCGAACTAATACATTTGCATATCAATTAAATTTTATGTAAAATACAGTGCTGGCAAAGGTTTTGTAACAGTCCGTCATGTGACGTCATATAATGTGAAATGACGTAAAATGACGAGCTTTGGTGTAATTTTTTATTTTTTTGCCAAGCGTCATCTGACGTCATATGATGCTTGGTATAAAATTAAAAAAAACCTAAAAATTCCAATAAATGACGTCATTTGACGTCAAATGACGTTGGTTTAGAAATTAGAAAATCACGTCATATGACGCAGGACCAAAAATCAAGAAATGACGTCAGATGAAGGACTGTTACAAACCTTTGCCAGCACTGTAAAGTCATTATTAAATTTTACAAACTCAGTTCTGAAAAATTTTTAAATTATATTTTTAAAAAAGTACGTTTTCGTAAAAAATATATTTAAAGAGTTACTTATATAAATTTAACGCGATTTTACAAGAAAAACTTTTTTTGAAAAAAACAAGCAAATGAAAACTAATTAACGATCATGAGCGTTATTTAAACGATTTGGATGCAATAAAAGACTCGTCTTTTTCCCCGAACGTTAATTAACGATCATCAAAGTTCATGAATGATTTTTGAAATTCGTAAATGACCAGTATTGTAGCAAAAATAAGGCATTCTACATTTTTAACAAAAAAATTTTAGAGACTTTACTCTTAAAGACTTGAGTCGCATTTTTAAAACAGACTCGGACTCAGACTTGCGAGTCTTTACAAAATTTCGTAAAGATTCGTACTCGAATCTGAATCTGTAACATCCCAAAGACTCGAACTAGAATTTCGGGAGTTCCTATCACTGCTCACTAATTTCCATTGGCTAGTTCTTTTTTTTTCCTTATATTTCTGATTTCAGCACCAAAATTACTAATTTTTTCTATTTTTTTTTCGTGTTGATTAGGATTTCTTACCTGTAGAAAATTTTCTAAATATTAATAAAATTACTTAAAAAATATCCAACAACGAAAATTTTTTTCTTTAAATATTTTTTGATTTTTAAAAAAACATTTTGAATCTCATTTAGTCTAGAATAAGGCCCTGGTCATTTCTGACCCGTAAAACAAACAAACGGACTTAACGACAAAATGTTTTTCGGAAAAATTAATTTTAAAATATCTTAAAGCTTTATTTACTTAATATATGAATTTAACCAATTATTTATAAAATCTGCAAGTTTTCAGTATTCTTTGTTTCACCAATTTCATACTAAAATTAATCTCTGATATCCCATTGAAAAAAACATCCCAGTCAAACTAATTTATCTGCAACATACATGAAACATGTAATTATCAGTATGTGACAGATAAAATTGTCTGTTTTATGTATGTAATATGTTTTTTTTAAAAGATTTTAAAAAAATACTCATTTGAACTTTGAAAAAAAAAACTCCTCCCTAAATTAAGTATAAATTTTAGTATATATTTTAGAAATTTTTCATAACTTTCATTTTATTTTTAATTTTTAAAAAAAATTATAATTAAAGTTTAAAACATTTTAATTACAATTTTACTCATAACTAATTATGGAAATTTAAGACAAAAAGTAAGTAAGGAAAGGTAAGTAGTTTTTTTTAAATAAAACAAAAGAATATGTGAGTGAAAGAACTTGGTGGTACTTTAGCTTTTTTGGTAAATCTTGGTAAAATTGGCGGTCTTTTCTAGTTGGTACTTTGGGATTTCTGGTAATTCTTGGTAAACTTGGTGGTACTTTGGCTTTTCTGGTTGGTACTTTGGCTTTTCTAGTTGGTACTTTGGCCTTTTTGGTAATTCTTGGTAAACTTGGTGGTATTTTGGCTTTTTTGGTAATTCTTGGTAAACTTGGTGGTACTTTGGCTTTTCTGGTTGGTACTTTGGCCTTTTTGGTAATTCTTGGTAGACTTGCTGGAATTTTGGCTTTTTTGGTAATTCTTGGTAAACTTGGTGGTAATGTTGTTTTTTTAATAGTATTTATATTTAACATTACATGATTTTCATCCTTTATTTTTGAAACATACATGTGACATGTATGCAACATTCTGAAATTTCATACATGCCACATGTCTGCTAAATTCTTATCTGACAGACATGTCACAGGTCTGAAATAGGAACCTCGACAGACATGTCGCAGACGTCTTTTCCAGGCTATTACATGCATGTCGCAGACAAATAAGTTTGACTGGGATTTTTTTCCTAAAGAAAATCATGTTTTATGTTTTTTATTATTTTTTTCAGAATTTTTAAACAAATTCAGAAATTTTATTTCGAATAAGAAATTTTAGAATTAATAATATTCGTTAGGAAAATTCAGAAAAATAAAAATTTTTAGAAGTAATTTTGGTGTTTGAATCAGAAATATTGGTGTTTGAAAAATAACTCGCCATTTCCATTAATACGAATTCTTTTTTTTTGTTAATAAAACTTTATTTGAGTTATTTATTTTAACTTTATTTGACTCAAAAAAACGGCGAGTCGAGTCGACTCAAAAAAAAAAATTCCCAACACTAGTATTAATGCTGACTTAAAATATATGACAATTATTTTAAATGATGTGAAATCTAATCAAATTCGATAACTCTTTTATCAAAATCCAATTCATTATTTAAAGGTTCAAAGATTATTTACTTTTTGAGGATGATGAACCTTCCATGATTACAAAGCCACCAATTGCGGGAATTATAAATTAATTTTAACTTTTCTTTTTTTTTTATAAAAGCCCGTGATTGCGTGCCCGGAAGCTCGTATGATTAAATTTTTCAATAAGTTACTTAGATTAAATTAAAAATAATTGACTGTAAAAACCCTCATGTATCAGGATGACCTGATTTATTTTAATATATATTTAGTAAGAAAAATTTTTGTTTTTTAATTTTAGGGGGGTATGTGCATTTTTCAGGTAACCCAGAAAAAACAAGCGAAGAGTTGAAGAAATAAAAAGAATAGCCTAGGAAGAGGAAAGGTAGAGGTTTTAATTTTCACTAAAATATCAATAATGCATAGTTGAACTAACGCAAGCGTCCTTTTTTTTTGATTGGCTGTCTACGTAGGTCTTCAAAATATAACTTCTTTTGAATAATATTTAACGGTAAAAATTATTATATCACTTTTATTGAGATTAATAATTGGATAGCTGGTAAATAATTTTTTTTGTAAATTTGAAGTGATTATGTTTAATATATTTTTTAAAACTAGATTCATCATTTAAATCATCAGTGAAAAAAACCGAAAATATTTTTATTTAAAAAAATGTTTTTTCTACTAAAAACTCAAATGATTGACAGGATAAATAAAAATAATTTTTTTAAAATTTTATAAACTCATATGGAAATAGTTTATTTAACGGAAAAAATTTATAACATTTTTTTAACAAACCAAAAAAAAATTAAATTTAAAAAAATTTATAAGAAAAGCTCAACTTTTATAAAGCTCTGAATTAGAAAAATTTAATTTATCAAAAAATGATCTATTTTTCTTTATCAGGATTGTAAAGAACACCTTTTGAATAGACTTCAAATCTGAGCGCTATCGATTGTACATAATCAATCGGTGTCAAACGTATATAATTAGTCCTAATTGCTGGTTCAAACATAAACTTATTAATGACCGAGGAATTTTTCGTTTCTGTTCTATACATATGACTAACTAAAACACCAGCATCATTTAAATATTGAAATAAAAAATTAGAAACTGTTTCATTTGTGACTATACGGCCTTGTGTTTCGAACATATATATATCTGTTGTATAATTGAATAAAATTTCTAATTGTTCTTTTGGAACATCATTAGTCATTGGACACCAAACAGCATTTCGACTACAATTTTCTTTTTTACATACTAAAGCACGACTAAAGTCGCATTCAGGTCTATTTGAAGTAGGTATTACTCTTTGTACAAATCCAGCTTCATATAACGGGACATAAATTGTCTCTTTAAAAAGAAAAAAATATTAAAAAAAAAGATCTTAAGAAATTTCTTCATTTAAAGTAAAGTTGATATTTAAACTTTATTTTTGAATTTAAAATTCAAATTTTTTTGAAAGAATTTCTTTAAAGCTTAAAATTTTCAGGCGTTATTTCAATAATTACTCTTTAATGCGTTTGGATTTTAGAATAGAATCAGATAGAATATTCTACAATCTTAAGCGTAGAAGTTCGAAATGCACCGCGGGTCCGATCTTCGACATCGTTTTAATTAACTTAAAAAAGTTTCATAAAATTGATCATGTGACCCTTATAAGAATCTCAATAAGAAATCATGAGAAATATGTAACATGGTTGAAACCTCATGATAGAATATGGTAAGGACGATTTACAAATAAAAGTACAAAAGGATATCTGAACTATTTTAAATAATTTTTTTTTCAAACCTCATTAATCTTAAACTAAATATAGATTTTTTAATCTTGTAAAATTAGTTTATGACCCGAGCAGTAAAGAGTTATTATTATTATTTTGCTTATTCAAAATAAATGTTTGGATCCCTAATTATTTTTGAAAAAAAATTACTAAAATAACCGTTGGGTATATTGGGTAGAGTCTTAGTTGTAGCTGAATTATCACTCTCAGTTTGTAAGACTTTTTGAGTTGTTGTTGTAATTACAGTTGTGGTCATTAGAACAGTTGATTTTGTACTTGTTGACTTAGCTGCTTTTGGCTTAGATTGCTTTGTAGTCGTTGTTGTTGTTTCTTCAATTTCTACAGATTGTTCCTCATCTATTTCTTCAGTTGTTGTCGATGATTCAGTAGTTGATTTAGTTGTTGTCGTAGTGGTTGAGGTAGTCGTTGTAGTTACTTTAGTTTTTTGTTTTTTAGTAGTAGTAGTTGTTGTTGTTGTTGTTGTTTCAGCACTAGTTGTTTCTCCATTTTCAACTTTGGTTTTAATTTTAGCTATTTTTTTCTTGGAATTTTTAGCAGGTTTTTTAGTAGTAGAAGTAGTGGTAGTGGGCGTTGTTGTTTTAGCGACAGTAGTCTCAGTTTCTTCTTCTTCGAATTCTTCTTCTTCAACACTACTTAAATCCAATACCCTCACAGAGGCTTCTAAAGTAGAATTTTTACATTTCTTATCGCAATGCGACGGACACATATTTCTCAAAGTACTTCTTGTACAGTAATTCTCAAACATTTGATCTGATATAAGCTTACATGATGGATAATCTGTACAAGGATCTTTGGTCTTATTAGAATTATTCTTAGAGCAAAGTACCAATGATAAAATAGCAAAAAGAATTAATATGATTTTTAGCATTTTTTTTTCTTATTTCTTTATAAAAGATAAATTTTGGAATGAGTTTAGAAATAAGAAATTTATAGTTGAAATTTAACTCAATTAGTTGAAATTGATATCAATTGACCTGATATATTGAAAGAAAATTATGAAATTATTTGTCTATGGGATTTGAGGGTTTTTTTTTTGTTGTTGTTGTTGTTGTTCATTCTTAAGTCGCATTAGTCACAAAAAGTAAATATTTTTTTGAAATAGAAACATGATTTATTGACAAAATCCAAAAGTAAAATAGACTTGAATGACCTGTAATTTTATCTTAATTAATTAATTAACTATCGAAAAGAGATTGAGTTAATTTACATGAATTGAAGAGAAGATTAACTTGAAATTTTTTTTTTGAAATTAAGTAGAAAGATAAATTAAAAGCCTTTATTTTTTATATCTTTTATAGAAAAAAATTAAGATAAGCCGTATCAATTAATTTTTTTGCTGGTCAAATATCACTAAAATATTGAACAAGGATAAAGAGTTCTAAATAAAGAAAAAAAAATCAAATATACTGAATTGAGTTTGATTTGCATCTAAATAAAAATAAAATGTCTAGTCTTTTTTGACTTGATTTAATTTTTTTTTAATCATATTATCTCAATGTTTAAACATTTTTATGCGCTTAATTTTCTGGATTAGTTTGGGAATCGGTATATAATCTTAAGTAGCAGCAAAAGTAGATTGCTTGTTTCTTGTGCAATTGTTAGCAAATTTTTTTGCTTAAACTTTTAAAATATAAATTTAACGGGATTGAAACAAATTCATTGATTTTATTTCAAATAAATAATATTGAAAATAAAAAAATGTGACTCCGTATCAGTCTACCATTGTTTTAAATTCGGTATGGATACTTAAAGTGATTTGTTTGAAATTTAATAAATTTAATATTTCCAAACTCGAATGCGAAAATTGATTTTTTAAAGTTCATAATTCAGACAAGCCCAAGAAATCGAATAATTTTTTTATATTTAGTTCTTTTAACCCTAAACGTACCGCTTGTCCATTTTTCGAGATATCAAAAAATTGATAAAATTTTTGAATTTCTCGTCAAAATCTAGGGTAAGTACCAACAAAAAATGAAAAAATTCATATCACACAGCTTATGGTAGCCTTTTGAAAAACAACTGATGCATCTTTTTGAAGCCGTATATCTCTCGATAAGATAAAAATTGTAAAGTGATTTTAGAACCATTAGATTCCTCGTATTTTATTTCATAGAGTGACATGTATTTTGATTTAAAGTTCATTCATCCAATTAAGTAAAAAAGGATTAAAGAAAATTTTTCAATTTTTAATTCAAAAAAATTTGACAGATTTTTATCAAAAATTCAAATGCTACAACTTTGGATCAAATTTTAAAATAATATATCAACAATCAATTCCAAATACTTGTATTCCTTGGATAGATTATTTAATGAGCTTTATTTTGATATATAAAATCTTATATTAATGTGATTATAAAGTTTAAATAACTTTTAGAAATGTATCATATATGATACAACGGTACGTTAAAGTGTTAAAGTATATTTAAAATATCCCAAATTATCTCATGATGTTACATTGAGTATAACACTTAACCCAGCTTGGAGGTTAATTCTATTCAATAAATAAAAATATTTAAGCTAACTAATTCGTGGCAACATAAAATTGCAATTTTTGAGAACTTTTTTTGCACCGTAAAAGTCATGATAAAAAGTCCTATTAAGTTATTCAAAAAAGGTTACATAAAAATTACAATTTTATGTTGCCACGAACCAGAAACTTAGTTTTTGTCCCCGGACTAAAAATCAAGGTTTTATTTTTTTATTTTGATTTCGTAATTTTTAACCCTGCATCAGAAACCTAATTTTCGGTTTTGGAAAATATCAATTTTTTATCCTATTTTCAATATTTAGTGCAGTTCTAAATTAAGCTTTTTGATACTTAATGTACTTTTAATTAGTCAATTTTAACATAAGAACGATGGTTACTTATGCATCCACCAAAATTTGAAATTTAACTTTTGATGCTCGCAAACTATTCGCAAGGGTTTACGGTACGTTACATTCTTATATTAAAATAAATTAAAGAAAAATTGAAATTTTAATTTTAAAAATTTATTGAATATTAAATTTTTCTTTTAAAAAAATTTATTTATATTACCGGATTTATATAGTAACAAAAAGGCTTACTAATAAATTAAATAGTAACAAATTCTAGGGAACATTTTCAAAATCGTAACAAATTGTTACCGTAAAGTTCCAAATAGAAGAAACACATATTAGAAGAAACAGTTTCTTCTATTTGGAACTTACAATTTAAAATATTCAATATATTTTTTATAAAAAAATTATATTAAGAAAAAAACAACGAAATCCAAATAGAAGAAACATTTTTTTAATTTAAAATTTATTCACAATTATTCGAGCGTTTCTAGATGCTATGAATTTTGAAAATTAAATTTAATATTATTAAATTAAAATGTTCTAATACATCTTATTAAGTTTCAATTTAAAAACTAATATCATAGATAAACATCTTTTCTTTAAAATATTATTAATCAAAATTAAAAATAAAGCTTGTGATGTAACAATGAAATAAACACTATAATTTAAAAATAAATCTAAAATAAACGGATTCCTAAAATCAATCATTACATTCAATAAGATCTCAAGATTTTTTAATGATATTAAAAGACAAATGCAGCAAAATATCATAAATTTGATTATTACTTTAAACTGTTTGTGATGCTTTTTTAAATTAGTTGATGATTTTCTTGATCCCAAGATTCGTTTTATCATAATCATAACAGCAAAAGTATAGAATGTAATGGTTAAAAATGGAGTTAAACATATTCCAATAGTAAGAATCAAGTATAATGATTTATTTTTATTTGATGATTTTATTTGAGTATTACAATTCTTTTCTTTAATGGCAAATATAAACCAAAAATATAATGTATAAGTCAATGCAAATGAAATGATTAAATAAACGATAAAAAACTTGCGGGTTTTTAGGTAATTATTGATATAATTAAAGGTTTTAGTCGGTTTGATTGATGACAAATGAAATAGTGAGTAATACATAAGAATGTAAAAATATTCTTGAGAAATTGCGCTAAGCGAGCTGATAAAAATGGATAAATAAATATTTATTTCTGGTAATAAATAAAGAACTAAGATTTCATAAAAAGAAACACTTGTTTTATATATTATCATAACAACGCATAAACTCAAAAGAATCCAAAATTCCACTATTATCAGTTTTTTCTTAGCTTTAAATATAATTAAAATCGTGAACATTTCAAAAAGCACTGAAGCTAAAAATACAAAATTCATCACATTTACTGACATAGTGTTTTGTCGGTCAGTAGAATTTGAATTTTGGCTTAGATTTCCAGTAAAGTTAAATGACATGCTACAATTAATATTTTCTTTATTATTTGTCAACATTTCTAAAATTTTTTCCAATTAAAACAAAAAAACTATTGAAAAGTAGTTAATAAAGAAAAGATAAAAAAATAATTTCGTTGGAAATTTTAAACGGAAATTTTTTAATGGTATTTTATTAGTTTTTTATTTGAAAAATTTTCAAATCACGTTTTTTTTAATTATCAATATCTAATGTAAAGTAGGTCTGTAAAATAATGGATCTTTTAATCGTAATTTTTTCTTTAATAGATGTTTAGGTAACCCGGAACTACTTTTAATCGTTCAAATACATCGAGCCATATTTCATCAATCAAATCTAATTATAATCAGAAATATAGTTTCGCAAAGTAATAAAATTGTGGCAAGAATGAAGAATAACGCGGAAAAGGTCTTTTTGCAGATATTGTATATGATTCGAATAGGTGTTCCATGGGACAAAATCAGAATTTGTTTGTCAAAACTTAGCTAATATTTTGACTTTTATAATTAAGAATTTGAACATAGATAGCACTTTATGATAAAGTAGATTTTAACCTATGTTATTTTTTTTCTGAGTTCAAGTTTGCTAACTCAGATCAGAACGGAGAAAATTTCGATTCTGAGTTTTCGTTCTAAGAACTCAGAAGATTTGCTGAAAATTTATTTTAGCAATTCGATTTGATTTAAGCATTACTGGGTTTTACATATTTTCTATAAAAATGATATTGAATAAAACTGTTTTATAACAGATGTTAGGGAAGCAATTAACGGTTTATACACTCCTAATTAAAAATATATTGCGCGCTTTTTATATATTATTTAAAAGATAATAATTATTCATGAGAACTTTTTAAAAAATTTCGAAGATTAAATTTTGGCGGTAATTTCTAGGCGCTAAAATTAAAACTTTTAATCAGTAGATTCTATCTGCTAACACATAGTTTAATTATTTAAAACAAGATTTTCGAATTAAAGAATTTTTTTGTAATCAAAAATTAATGACAGCTAAAGTGAGCCCAAAAAATAGCTTGAAATGCAATTCACCAAATTTTCTGAGTTGTAACTTAGAACGAAAACTCAGAATCGAAATTTTCTCAGTTCGGAGTTAGCAAACTTAGAACTCAGAAAACTCAGAATTCAGAAAAAAAAATAACATAGGTTAGTTTTTAAGATTTTTCTTGAAGAATTTAACTTTTAATTTTTAAAGCTATATTTTTTTTGGTGCTGAAATGAGAAGTTCTATTTTAAGACGTTGTAAAATGATCATGTGATTTTTTTTGATATTATTTTTTATGTTCTATTTTGCATGTTCGGATTTACTAATGTTCTGAAATGGGATGAAACCATTACGTAAAATACTGTTATTTTTCTAATTTTCTGAATAGGAATTAAAATAATTTGTTTTATTTTTGAGTATATTTGAAAGTTCAAGATCAAATTACTCAAATACTGCGCTCTATTTAAACATAAAACCATCTTTGGCTATACAGTGACCGTTTTTCTTTGCTTATAAGATTTTGAGGCTGATAAATAAGGCTAACTAACACGGTTTATGGTATAAGTTACGGTTGATACAATTTTTTTCAACTATCACCAACTATTACAAATATTCTCAAACAACTCTCAGTTGAGAAAAAAATTTTTTAAACTTTTGTTGTTGCAAGATTTTAAAGGAGCGCCTAATATTTTGCCTATTTGCAATCCTTTTACATCTAATTAGAGGTCTATTAGAGGTTTATTGGAGTCTATTTGAGACCTTTGAGAAAAAAATTTAATTTTCTGATAATTTTAAATTTTTTGGTGATCAATTGGGTCTTTTCACCTCTACGTTTTTCCGTTTCTGTGACCCTATGGGTTGTCTGTATCTTTTTATTATTTTTTTTTATATCAAAGCTTTTTTCAGGGTTGTAGAAGCAGGGTCGACGACCAGTCAAAATAACGACCGTGAAGTTAAGCAAATTACCCCCTTTTAGAATCCATAATAATTCAAATAGTTTCTAAAAGTCTCTAATAAACCTCAGAATACATGAAAAATGATTGCAAATAAGTAAAATAGTCAAATTGTCAGAGAGTCGAGAGAATTTATAACAAAAAGTTAAGTTTTCGATTCAAATAAATGTAAATTTTGTAGTCGTTTTTTTAAGTTGAACGAGGCTTGAAAAGCTTTATGATTAAAACACTATTTTGATTTTATCGTTGTTCACATATCTCTAGGATAGTTCACATAATCCTGAAATTGTTCACCTAAGGTAAGGTTAGGTGACCTATTTTTTTAAAATTATCTTAAATATTTTTTCATGTCACCTATACTTGAGCATACAGATTGTTCCTCAAATCTGAGAAAATGAATTGTTACCTATTGTGTGAACAATCGTTCTCATAAACCGCTAGATCCCAAAGCTCGACTTAATTTAACATTCGTTCTCGAACTTCTCGTACTATGTAGTTTTACTGCAATATATTCACAATAAAAAATGAATTTTTGTACTTTTAGCATAGAATTTACAGATTTTTAAGATTGAATGTATTGAATCTATTTAAAAAAATCATGACTGTTTATTATATGAAAACTTCACATCGCCCTAATCTTAGCACATTAAGATAATTTAATCAAATTTTGAAGCAATTTAAAGACAATTCAAAAATAAAATTACAAGAAAAATAAGCAAAAAAAAGTTTTTCATTATTTTAAAATATTTAATTCTTAAGAAAAAAATCAAACAATTAAACTAAAATTTATCAGATGTAATATTATATGAAAAAATAAAAAAAAATCCCAATTAAATCTATTACAAAAAGTTCCATTATTAATCAAATATTTAATAACAAAATTCGAATCAAATTTACTCAATACAAACTCTTCTTCACTCCTAGTGGCTAAAAAATAAAATGATAAAATTATTTTTTTAAATTTTGTTAAAGCTATTAAAACTAATTACCTTTGCTTACAACCACACTTACTAAATTATCCGAATTCTCAATTTCCATGATCTTTCCATTATCTACGTTAGCTCTAGTAAACGGTAAACATTTATAATAACCTGAGTCGGTTGTAATGGCAAACGAAAACTTAAGTATTTTAATATTTGTATTATTTTGCATATAATTTACAAATACATATCTCTGATCGTTTTCTTGAATTAGTTCATTATTATTTTTAAACCATTTAAGTGTCATATTTAAAAATTTAACTCCATTATAGACACAATCGAGCTGAAAACTAGCAAACTCATTTACTTTAAGATATTTGGGATTAACTTTTAAGTTTTCTAGAAATTTATGTGCTTTTTTTGTCGTTTCTGAAAGTAGAAATATTTTTTCTTCTATTTCCTCGTTTTTTTTAGTTTTATTTTGGTCTATTTGTCGCTTTAATGATGTATCTTTTAAAACCGAAGTTGCTGATTGTAATTGATTGCATTTTTCACTTAATTCATCCGAATAATCTGCATCATCGTATTCAAAATCATTTGATATTTCGTCCGTATTTACATTAATGTAAATTAAATATTTTTCATTTTGTTCCAAAATAGATTGTTTTACGATATAGCACGAATACCATCCGGTATCAATAGTTAGAATTGGACATATTTTTAAACTAAAAGTTTTATTATTTAAATAATATCTATTGGATCTAGAATACAAGTCTTGATTGTTGGATATTATTCGAGGCGATGGCAAATCTTTAGACCATATAACTGTTTTTATGTTTGAGTTCGTTTTAAAAGGACAATCCAAATTTAAAGACTCACCATAATTCACTGTTAAATTATTTTGATATATTTTTAAAATTGTTTGTTTTGTAGGCTGGGTGGCTGTTTTAGTTGTTGTTGGAATAATGTTACGATTAAGTTTTTTAGATGATTTTATTTGGTTTTCGTAGACGTTTAGAATTTTATTCGGCTTTATTATATTCGTTGATGTAATAAAGTAAGCTTTATTGTGAATCACTTCCAAGCCTTTTTGAGTTAGAATTAACATGATTTAATTATTTAAAAATTTTTGGAAAAAAAAAGAATTTTTCTGATATTCAGAGATATTTTTGTATAATTTAAATTAATATTGCTAAAGTATCCGTAGCAAAATTTTTAGAAAATTTTTGACAACGCGCTTATTTGGCCATTAGTATTTATTGGCAAAGTTTTGGTCAAAAATTTTAAATAGTCAATAACTTTTACGCTGAATTTTTCGCTGAGTCCTTCATATTTTATTTTATAATACTATTATATAAGGATAGGTTCTTGAAAAATTTTGTTTTTGTATACACTTTTTGATTAAAAGTTGTGACTTATGTTTGTATTCAGAAAAATATCTACTTTTTAGATTGTTTATTGTAATTTTTCAAAATATTACTTACCGTATTTCCGTGTTTAAGAAGGCGTGCATTAAAACCCGATTTGCCGATTCGGGAGCGTGCACCTACATTACCTCACAATGTTAAAAAAAAAGTTTAAAGATGCGATGCACTTGAATCGGAAATTCGGTTAATAAGGGGTGTTAGTAAAAGAAAACCACAATTTTTATATACCTATTTCAAATTTTTTTTTATATTTTGTAACTGACTTTCCACTACACGTTAAATACAAACATGGAATTTGAAAGATGAAAGTCAGTAGAAGATGAGTGAAATGTGGCTATTGGTGATCTTAATATGTACTAAAACTTCAGATTAGAGTTGAATTCATTATTTGGCTTAATGAACTCGTTTGACTTAACTGTTGCTGATGACTTCCTCTTGTGTGAAATGTAACTATGGGTTTGTTAGCCACAGCTCCTTCAAAATATGGTTTTAAAAAATATGGTTTTTATTTTAAAATTTTTTCTTATGTTTTTTATTAATTTTAAGTTTTTGAATTTTTAGTTTTAGTTTTTATTTTAATTAATTAAATATTCGGTTTCAACTTGGTGAAACCAAATATTTAATTCTTAAATAAACCAGATGTAGATATATACTCTTGGTATTAAATAAGATTCGCAATTGAGAAATATAAATACAGCCTAACCTCGTTAATCGGACCATTTTGGGAGAAGGAAAAAAGGTCGGATTATTAAAAATTCCGGATAGTTGATAATCCGGAATTCAAAATTAATTGAAAATTGTCTGTTAAACAAAAAAATTATAATGAGCTTTTAGATAGATGATTTTAAAAATGATAAATTTCAATTTTCTGATACTGGAGTTTTAAAATAATTCTAAATCATATAAAATGTTTGTTATTAAATGAAGTTTCTAATATTTTCCAAGGAAAGAATCATTATAAAAAATGTCTTATGTAACTTTTATAATAACGTATTGAGTCGATTCTAACGACATGTCATTAATCCCTAACCCGTAATTAGTGGTACATTAAAACCATCGTAAAGTGAGATGTCATTATAAATAGATGGAGATTATATGTTATTTTCCAACTCACCCCTTTTTTTATATGCGCTGTTTTAATAAATATAAAATAATCAAAAACATTACTTTTAAAAAGTATACTTTTAGGGTATCATTTTGAAGCTCTTTTGACGTTCTTTCATATGCTTTCTTAAAAGTTTGAAAATATTGAAAAATACGGAAACCGCACCCGGATGCGGTTTTTAGCTTAACTCGAGGGGTGCGCTTATTTCAAGGATCCTCAAAATTCGATGAATAAAATTTTTTTTTGTACCATGAAACAACTCACTTTTTATTACATAGTCCAAAATTAGAATTTTCAAAATCATACAGATTATTTTATAAATATATAACAAAAAAATAAGATTTTAATAACGTATTGTCTCGATTTTTAAAGACATATCCATCTATTTATAATGACATCTCACTTTACGATGGTTTTAATGTACCACTAATTACGGGTTAGGGATTAATGAGATGTCGTTAGAATCGACTCAATACGTTATTATAAAAGTTACATAAGACATTTTTTTATAATGATGCTTTCCTTGGAAAATATTAGAAACTACTAGTTACTAACAAAAAATTTATACAGACATACAATTGATACATGGAACAATATTGAAAAGAGCAATTTGCACCTGGTACTAAAAATGGGCGGACATGCTAAAGTTTTTTATTAAGTGAATAGAGAAAAATATTAAATCATATATTTAATTAGAAATTGAAGTTTTTTAAACATCCTTTTTGATTCTTTATTGGTATTATTTTCGATATCGGTAAAGTTTTTTTCGATTTTATATCAATCTATATTTTATTTCTGAATCTGTTCATCTGACTTAGCAGCAAAAGCAGTTTTTAAAACTCTTATATACTATTAATTAATATTTTGCATTTTATAATGGTTCGATTTATTTTTTGAACATTTTATTTTTTACAATATTTTTCGTAAATTTTCGTAAAATATAAATATCATATCAGCACTGTATTTTAGATAAAAATATTTACTGTAGTTCTTATAAAAATGTAACGTCAACCGTCAACTTTTGACCGTAACCGTAACCCATGTTAATTCGACTTAATTTTCAATTTTAAGATGTTTAAGCTATGGTTACGGTTACGGTCTAATGTTACGGTTGACGGTTGACGTAACATTTTCATAAGAATCACTGTAAAGCTAATTTTTAAAAATAATTTTTGAAAAAGAGAAGTTTGAATGGGTTTCAATAATTAAAAAAAAAATTACTTACCTAACAAACTATCAAAAATCATCAAGAGACACGAAATAAAATATTCCATATTCATCAACATTATTTAAATTGTAAATTTTCATTACTTCAAGACTCGATTCAACCCGTTTAAATCTAGCAATTAATAAAATATATCTTCGTTTTTTTTTTGTAATATTTAAAAATTATAAAAAAAAATAAAACAAATTGTATAATTTAACAAAAAAAGGAGAAGAAAATAAAATTTGAGAAAATCAATTAAGGGATTTCTGAATAGGAAAAGTGGAAAATTAGAAGAAAAGCTTTAAAAAAAATCACTGATTAACTTCCGAATAAATAATTTATAATTTCAAGCTAAAAATTTGAGAAAAAAAAGAAGAAATTTCATGCAATAATTTAATTTACTGATGATGATGATGCCAAACTTGTTGTTGTTGTTAATAATTGATAATTTTTCTTATTCCAATAAAGTAAAAAAAAAGAAAGAATGATATTCCCTTGTACAATTAATGGCATGCAATTGTAGTTTTGATTTTTTCTTTGTTTTCTTTGCATGATTTCTTAGAAGTTTTCTCCCTCTTTTACTTAGTATTTTTGATTTTATAAGACTTCTTAAATTAGAAAAGCTCTGTTGGTCATCTTGAAAAAAATTGAGAAAAATAAAAATATTTCAACTCAATTAACGGATATTAAGTTTTTTTTTCTTTTCTAACTTTAAATGGAACTACAACAGAAAATTACAACTTTAATTTTTTTTTTGTATATTGATTTTTGGAAATTTTATCTTCAACCAAAAAAAAATATTTTAATAACTAACTAAATACTAGATTTTCCTAGGTATATGATTAAAATTGTCAGGATGTCATTCATTGATTTTGTAGAACTTAGAAAATAAATCTATCAAAACCATAAATCCTGTTTTTTTTTTATTTTATTTTAACTAAAATGTGTCTAGTTAATTTAAAATTTTAATAATTCTGAAACTGAATATGAATTATATATATTTTTTTTCCGATTCATTTAGAAATTATTTTTAGTTTAGAATTAGGGTCCGAGAAGAGGAATTTTTTCAATTATCTTTTTATCTCGTTCCCTGTCATCAAATATTAGTCGAAGTTCTCGAAATATTGATTTTGAAAAAAATTTAAATTGACGTTTTTTTTTGGTTCTTGTTCGATTAAATTAAACAATTTGTAACCCAAGGATTATGTAATGCAACATTAAAATAAAACAAATTAGCTTCAGATTTAGTCAAAAACAACGGGTTTTCGAAAATTAGTCTAATTTTAATTAATCTAAATCAATTTCTTCAAAAAGAATTTAATTTAGTTTTTAATTTATTTTATAACTTTGATTGTGGAAAGGAATAATTGTGTGTTGTAAATTTAATCTTAAAATAGCGTTTTTGTTTTTTTTTTTAATTTAAAATTATTTGCTAAAAAAAAATAGAAATTAAAGAGCTATCGATTTAAGTTTACGAGTTTAAATTGAGAGATTGAGGAATAAATATTAATAAATATGTTGAAAAGTTTCCCTAAAAAATTTGATAAATAGCCTTCTTGAAAATTAAAATACCACACTGTTTTTTCTTTTAAATTGTAAAGACCTAAAATTGAGTTAACCTTTTATAAAATGGTCTCATTTTTTAATTTAATTTTTTTAAGATTATATTTTTTATTTGTTACGCAATATATGAAATTAAAAAAATTTCGAATTTGATATGCTAAATTTAAAAAAATTTCGAAGCGCTGAAATCTTAAAACAATAAATATTGTACCGTATTTATTCGAAATTAAGATTAATTCGATACAATATCATTTTATCTTGTTAAAAAAATAAGATTATAAAATTTTTAAGAGTATAAAACAATGAATGATTGATTTGGAAAAATTATTTTTTGCAACATTTATTCGAATTTAATTAGAAAAACTAAATTTTACTCGGAAAAGTAAAGTTCGACCGTAAAGTAAAACGTACCGTATTAAAAATGTTTTTCCAGGCGATTTGGAGTTACGAATCAATAGATCAATTCATAAATCAATTCAATTAAAATTTGATATTACTTTTTATTAATTTATTTTTTTAAATATTAAGCATAGAGGGTGATGCGTCATGATATGTCAGACCTAAAAAATCAAGATTTTTTTAAAATCTATTTTGTAAAAAGTATCCCATTTCAAAAACAGTCCTTAAACTCATTTTCTAAATTTAATAAAAGTAATCTTTGTTATGATTTTTTTTTAATTTAAAATTTTTTTTATTGCGTACTTAAATTTTTTTGAAGTGTTTTTGCATGTTAAATTTTCAAAAATAAGTACGTAATTTCTCAAAAAATAAAAAATAACCGTTAAAGTTATAAAACACTGTAATCGCCCATTTTTAGTACCAGGTACAAATTTTTCTTTTCGGTATAATCTATCAAAACATTTTTTGATATATTTAATAGACTAGTAAAGTAAAGAAAATATGCACCCTTACTTACAATACAATTTTAAGCTTAAAACTGCCTAATTAATTTTAATTATGCCCTATTAAACGCTTGCTGGCGAGAGCTTCTCTAATAGGGAGCGAACGATGAAAAAGCAGCGTGCTCATTAGCAGTAGTAACATTCAAAAAAATTTGAAATTAATTTCAATTTTAGAAAAGATTTTATGCGTTTTTACATAATTTGACTTACGAAAAGTTAAACAAAAAATATCTAATTTATTTATTTTTTCATTTTAGAAAAATATTGTTTAGTCACATTGTTTAGTCACATTGCAAGAAAACCTACGACCAAAGATCTTTAAAAAATATACTAGGAATTATTTTTGAAAATTGGATTTTACCATAAAATTTTATTCTAATTATTTTGTGGTTTGGAATTCTATTCAAGCGATCAAGTCTTCTTTGTTTTGACAAAATGAGCTTAATTTACATTTCTTCCTTCTATAATAAAAAATAAAATGAAAATCCTATCTAAAATTTTAATAATCTTATTAATAAAAAATTTAGTGAATTAATTAAAAATCAAATATAAGTAAATCAAAAATAAATAAAGAAAAATAAAATCAGCTTAATCCTTGACTTAAATATCAAATAAGAAAAAAAATGCTCATTAAATTGACTCATTAAAGGAACTACTAGACTGTCAAAAAAGGTAACTTTAAATTCTAGACCAAGATTTTATTTTATTTTAAAAGAATGCTGGTTTAGTAGCCGGTTATTTTTTGATTCAGGGCTTGTCATTAGATAAAAAAAAATTGGTAAATTTATTTATTTATCTGCAAATAAGCTTATATTCAATTTTTTATACCTAAATAAAAAATATTGATTGATAAAAATAAAACTGAGCCCAAAGCATTTCACAAAATTTTCGTTAAATATATTTTTTTTAACAAGAATATTTGATCGATTTTTTAAAAATAAAAATTTCGAAAAAAAAGAAAACTTTTCAACATTAAAAATATTATTTAATTTTAAATAATTTAAGAATTTCATAACAATTGCAAATTGATCAAATAAATAATTTAAAGCTTTTTTTCTTAAAATTTATTTACTATTAATTTGACAAAAGCAATTATTGAAGTCTAAGCGTTTTCATCATATTTGAAAATAATTTAAGAATTGTAAAGAATTAAATAAAAGAAATTTCGATTTCACTATAAAAATTCTTTTAAAATTATTTATTTTATTGATAAAAGCTAATTTTCTAAAGCTAAAAATAATTTCAATTTGCTTTTTTTAAAGATTAATAAAAAAGGATCAAAAGTTAAAAATCAGATAACAAAAGAGTCGAATCAAATCAAAATCAATTGAATTTACTCCTTTTATTATTGGTCATATATTCCGATAAATTGCTTAAAAAGACGATAAAACTGAAGTATCTTAAATTTGATACCTTTTTATTTAAACAACAATAAATTGTATGTAAAAATATTTCACTAAAAATCTATTGTTTTCTCATCATTCAAGATTAATTCAGTTAGTGCCATTTGCAAGAAATAGAACATGCGACACACATGCTAAATACCCTTTAAAGAGACTGGGTTCTTTTGATTATTAATTATAAATGATTTATTTTTTAAAGAGGTACAGTGGTGTTCTGATTTTTGTATTTGACGTAAATTTACGTAATTTTACCTTTTTTTACGTAAATTTACGTAAATATTTTTTGTAAAAAAAGGTAAATTTACGTGATTTTACGTAAATTTACGTAAAATTACGTAAAATCACGTAAATTTACGTAAAATCAAAAAGGGACAAAAAATTTCAAAATTTTCCAATTTTTTCCTTTTTTTAAAAATTCATTTTAAGAAATTCGAATAGAAAAAATTTTCCATTTTTTACCTTTTTTTACGTAAATTTACGTAAAATTTAGTAAATTTTGGTAAAAAATTGTAAAATTAAGTAAATAATCGTAAAAAAATGTAAAATAATTTAAATCGTTTGTTTTTAACGATCTATTTTACCTCTCTTTATAGTTTAATACCTTATTTGTATAATCAAACACATTTTAGATATTTTTTTTTATCCTTTGCTAACCTTTCGTATGAAAATTCGAGGAACAAAAAAAAAACCCAAAAATTTAGTTTTTAAAGGATTAAGATATATCGTTGTTCATCTTTACAGTTTTCTTTCTAAATATTAATTGTAAAAAAGTGGTTAAAATTGAAACCTACTCTAAAAAACAAACGATTTAAATTATTTTACATTTTTTTACGATTATTTACTTAATTTTACAATTTTTTACCAAAATTTACTAAATTTTACGTAAATTTACGTAAAAAAAGGTAAAAAATGGAAAATTTTTTCTATTCGAATTTCTTAAAATGAATTTTTAAAAATAGGAAAAAATTGGAAAATTTTGAAATTTTTTGTCCCTTTTTGATTTTACGTAAATTTACGTGATTTTACGTAATTTTACGTAAATTTACGTAAAATCACGTAAATTTACCTTTTTTTACAAAAAATATTTACGTAAATTTACGTAAAAAAAGGTAAAATTACGTAAATTTACGTCAAATACAAAAATCAGAACACCACTGTATCATCTAACGATCAGATTTTTATCGTCATTGGCGTTATATCACGCTTGACATCATATACCGTCAGATTTTAAAGATTTTCTTACGGCTAAACCGCACTAAATAACGTAATGTGACGCTACTCTAAAAATTAATCATGAAGCTTAGCTCCCAGGCAGAGGTTAACTGTAATTAAAAAATAATATATTTTTTGGCTTATTTATTCAAAATTTTATTAAAATGTAAGATACCAAAAAAAATATGACAAGATGTTCAAACACGTTTTTAAAAATTATCGAAAATGTCTTTTAGTTATTTCAGTATTGTCCTTTATTATTTTTAATATTATCTTTAAATATTTAGAAATAAATACAGTCGACCCTCGTTAAACCGGAACGATTTGGACCGAAAAAATACCATTCGGGATTAAGTTTTCCGAATTAGCTATAAATCGGAATTCAATTAATTTTGATAACAATCCGAATAAAAAAATTTTTTAATGACTTTTTTCAAATTAATTTAGGATTTTAACTTAATTATAGTTAAAAATTTTCAATAAGTAATATTTTGATATATTTAGTCTTCAGATCTAATTGATAAATTAATCTTTATTCCTTTTAAATTAAATCATTTTTTTTTAAAAATAGAGAATTAGATAAAATGAAACTCTTTATAGTTTAGTGCATTATAAATTATTACGTACTAAAAAAGTTTATTTTAATGTGCTAACATTAAAATCTGGACATTTTTTTGTCCGAATCATGAAATAAACCGGAATAAAAATCCGATTTTATAAAGTGAATTTACATAGGGAAGTATTTAGCTAGTGGAAGGGACCAAGAAAATCTATCCGAAAACCGAATTCTCCGAACAATCGAGGTCCGATTTATCGAGGGTCGGCTGTAATTTTGAAAAAAAGACTTTAATAATCTAAATTAGTATATTCGGAATTTGTTAACTGTTAAATTCATAAATTTCACTCAAGGAAAATTTAGTAAATTTTATGACTAAAAAAGGCAAAGAGAAATGCTTGCTTATCTCCTTATTCTCAATATTTCTTAATAACTTTTAAATGGGAAAAGATTTTTAATTTCTTCAAAAAACATGCCAAATTTAAATGCTGCAAAAACTGTGCAATTTTATTTCGCATTTGATTTCATATAGTTTTATATTAAGTGTATTATGTAAGAATTTGAGCAGTTTTTGCAGAGTCTCAATCAAAAAAATAACATGCTTTTTGCATAAATTAGAATTTTGTAGAACTAAAAATCTTTTTCCATTTAAAAAGTGTTGAGCATGATCAGATTAACAAGAATTTCTCTTTGCCTAAAAAAAAACCAATTGTTTAAGAACTGCAGAAATGAAGAACTGTTACTTTTAGTTTTTATTTTATCTGAGTTAGCTTTGTATTGTAACAGGTCTACTTTATCGAAATTATAAGATTAAGACACTTTTTTCCAGAAAAGTTTCATCCTAATCCATAAAATTTACAGAAATTTAATTTAAGTAAACTTTGTAAACAATAGTTCATATACCGTAGTGCCTTGAAATATCCACCATGGGCTTATCAATGAGTAATAAATATTAAATCCAGCTTCTAAACGTGGGAGAGTAAGAAATCGAATTTTTTTAGAACATGGTGGCAAAGTGTTAATTTTGCTTAAATTTCAATTTGCTATTTTTTGTCAAAAGTTTTTGTAAATAATTAAAAGATTGGCTTTGAAAAAATTCACTTGCAAGTAATTGCGTATATAATATTTTCTAATTTTTTTTTGAGCAAATAATAGCAAATTAAAATTTGAGCAAAATTAACACTTTGCCAATATGGAGTTATAATAAGAATTCATTATAAAGATCAGACAATTTTCAATTGATAAATACTTAAATTTAAAAATTAAAATGAAAAATTATTCTTGAAAAAATTCATTTTTCCACTTATACATTAGTTAACTGGAAACTATCCTTTTGTTGTATAAAACCGTAATCACTACTTAAATTATATAATACGATTTATCATCTAAAATTTCATTCATTATCAATAGTTTGTCCAGTCTGCATTTACTTTATTGAACATGCGTGTCAAATGTTCTGTTTCTTTGTAAGTTTGAGTTTTTTTGTAAGTTTCTTTTGTTTATATTTAAATAAATCCCAATGAAAAAAAATTTATCGATTTTTCGTAAAATATCAGTAAAATTTGAGCATTTTGTTTTGAAGTGTGATCTGCATTTTCCGCATATTTTTTTTAAAGGCTGGATGTTGCTTAAACTTTATCTTAGTTTCCTTTCTATGCTTAACTTAATCTCTAAAAATTACCCGATGGTCTTAAAAATTTTGAAAATTGAAACTTTCCTGAGCATGGACCAGGATCCAATAATTGCGGCATACTTAATACCCCCGGTAGATATAGCGAGACACTACGGTATTTAACAAGCTTTATATAAATTTTCTAAATCAAATAAATATTTTACTTTCAAATTTTTAAAATTTTAAAGATTTGAAAATTAAACCTTGACATTTTCAGACGCTTCTTCTAGATATTTTTTCATTAATCTGTAATGCTTCAATCGACTTGAAATAAACAAAAAAAATATAACAAGTAAAAACAAGAAAATAAGTGCATAAAATAAAATCAATTGAAACACAGCTGACATGTATACTGTTTCCTCACACCATTTATGTGAGTCTATTTCAGGTGGTTGGATAAAATTCGGCTTCCATATTGATATTACCCAATAATTTCCAACAATAAACCAAATTAGGAGAAATAGAGATATCAGAGCATCAACAACCCTAGCACCATTTGAGTCTCTTTCTGAGTGCATTCCATGATCATAGCCACTTGTTCCTAAAATATTACTTTGTTCAAGTTGCTCCTTTTTACTTCGTTTCCATATCTCGTAAAAGACATTTAAAATTTTAACCAATCCAAATGAACCAAATATAAACAGATAGACTGGAATTTTCGGTTGTATTGGACAATTCATCAAATTTTGAATGCCAATATAGGCCGTGGCTATTTGGATGACTATCAATACACCAAGAAAAATTGCGAATAAAACTTTAAAATATCAATTTGAATAAAATTGCTTAAAATAGATTCAACACACCTAATAAAATTACCTGAATCGAATAAACGAATTAATTTCTTTTTAATAAATTCAAAATCTGTTTCAATATAATCCATTCTTATTTTTTGTTAAAGAGCTTATTTTTTCAAATCGAAAATATAAGATACTCTTCAAGTTAACATTTTTGTTTTGTTCTTCCTCTATATATTGTGAAGAGTTGGAGACAAACAAATTAATTTTTTGAAATCTTGAAAAAAATTAATTAAATATAGAAAACGAAAAAGGAAAAAATCAAAATTGAAAAATTTTGATAGATAGAGGTTTCTTTAATAAAATTTAGTCACTAATTGATTTCTTTAAATTTGATAAGATAATTTATCTCAAGGGTGCTTTTTATTTATATAAATACTGGTTTATACAGCATCCTGTTTGTCAGAAGAAAAAAAAAAACTCAACTTCCGAAAATATTAATTCACAAAATAAAAGATTATGTATTTGTTTCCGAATTTAAATCATGTTAGCATTTTTTTTTCATAGGGATTTCTTTGGAATGGAGAGAGAAATTTTTATGGAACGGCTTAGCGTGATTTAAAAAAATGGTGCTTTAATCCGTTTTATCTATTATTTGTTTTTTTCTCGTTGTCTAATTCCTTTTTTGTTGATTAGATTAAATAATTTTAAAAATGTATATTTTTTTTTCATGAATTAAAACTTTCCCGAATCAATTTCTTGTCATCTAACCATGATGTAATATTCTATTAGAGGGTGATTATGGCCTAACTAAATTAGTTGAATTGTTTAAATATATTTCAATAAAATACGTACAGTCTAAGCTCGAATTTGTCACTTCATATATTTCTCTTATTTCATATTCATCTATGAAAAACTCCGGAACGAAATTCTTTAAATATGATTAGACAAAATTCACTTTAGACCCCTTTCGAATTTTTCTCGTTTATCTTCAGGAATAAATTCTTCCCTATTTAAATATTTATTTGACCGCATAATAAATCATCATAAAATTAAGATCAATAGCTCATTTTAATAAGGATTTTATTCTCTACAAGGTGGTGGACAAAACCTAGGATGGTTCATATTACGGACAGCTGATAATCCGGAATTAAAAATTAATTGTAGCTGTTGTTTAATCCCCCCAATTTTCGGTAAACATCACACCCGGGCGCGGTTTAAGATAGCATATTAAAGAGCGTCAAAAAAGCTTCAAAATGATACCCTAAAAGTATAATTAGCTAATTTTAAAAGTAATTTTTTTTGCTAATTTTATATTTATTTGAACAGCGCAACTCCTACGCACTTCAATTTTTTTTCACGTTATCTTACTCAGTTTTTTATGCTCTATCTGAATATGGACAACTTTTTTCATGTCCTTGAGCAAATAATGGTGGGAAAATTTATTCTAAATTTGACTAATAAAGAGTATAAAATGGATATTTTTCGTTTAAGACAAGAATAAATTGTTAAAAATTTTTAATTTAAATTATTTTTGTTAAAAATGTAAATTATCAGTTTTTTTAATACAATTTATCACCATAGACGACTTTAAAAAAAAATATTGAATTTATAAACCGAATAATTAAAATAGATTCCTAACTAAAAGATGTTAGGATTTATATTAGCAAATAGTTGTGTTACATATTTATTTTTTTTTCTTTATTTTTTAATTAATTTGATTTGACAAAATTAGCTTAGCCGGTAACGACAAGTTGAGTTGCACTTAGGCGCATTAACCCTTATCCGTCTAAAATATAAAAAATTAAATTAAAGGCTGAAATGGTTCAAAAATGAAACTTTTAATTTTATATCACCGATTTTTATTGTTCTGAAAACATAAAAATATTCTTCATCGCTTTCTTATAATATAATTTTACGCCCATATGTTAAAATTAAAAGCGTTTGCTAGCCCCTCAAAATTTATCAATTTTTTTATTTTTTTTTATTTTCGGGCCATTTTTTACCCAGTATTAGACGGGAAAGGGTTTGACTATCACTTACATTCCTAACATCTAAAAATTAGTAATGTTCAGAGACAACAAAAAATGCGTTTTTTTAAGGTCCGAAAATGCGAAAAAAATGCGATAAAAAATGCGGAAAAATGCGAAAAATGCGGAAAGTTCGGAAAAAATTTTCATTTTTTTAATTATTTATATATTTGTTGAGTACGTTTTCAAATTTATTTTTCGACTCTTAATTTTATTTTAATTTTTAATTTGTTTATTTAGAAAACTTCACAAAATTCTGTAGTTAAAATCGAAAATTTCCTGATTTATTTTTCTTGTAAAGTTTTTTAAAAGTTCGATTGAAATACCTATTTTATAATCACTTAAATCTGAAATAACTTTAACTTTTTCATTTAATTTTCATATTCCTGTTCTGGGCGTTTACGTAAAATTAAATTTTGTTACCTTTGACCTAGAAATCGCTACACTAAAATCCATATATTATCAATAAATTCCAATCTTTAATGTTTCGATCTTTTTTATCATGTATAAAGATCTGTAAATATAAATTATTATTTCTAACCAAGCTTCTTAATTCGCATTTTCTATTACAAACTCTCGCTTTTATAACAAATGAGAATTTTCCAAATACCTTTCGGGTCACATTCAATTTTTTTCCAAAGATTTATGAAAAAATTAACAAAAATTGAGTATTTTAAGTCAAAATTCAAGAAAAATGCGAAAAAAATGCGAATTTAGAAAAAAAATGCGAAAGATGCGAAAAAATGCGAACGCATTTTTTTGTTGTCTCTGGTAATGTTACATATTTCCCTTTTTTGGAAAAATTCTCAATGCGAATCGTTGAATAATTGAATAGTTGAATTGAATGAAACTTTATGGAGCCTTCAAATATAAATTTATTCAAAAATTTTGAGCTTTGAAAATTGAAAAAGTATCTAGCTAAATTTTATTTTTAGTAAATAAAAAAAAAACTCAATTATTTGTAAATAAACCAATTCATAAAATTATAAAAAGTTTTTTTCTTTTAAACTCTTCTTTTACATCTACTTTGGAATCCAGTTACAGTCGTTCTCGGTCCAGTTGTAGTTGTTGTTGTTGTTCCAGTTGTTGTTGTTGTTCCAGTTGTGGTTGTTGTTCCAGTTGTGGTTGTTGTTGCTGTTGTGGTTGTTGTTCCAGTTGTGGTTGTTGTTCCAGTTGTGGTTGTTGTTCCAGTTGTGGTTGTTGTTCCAGTTGTGGTTGTTGTTCCAGTTGTAGTTGTAGTTGTAGCAGTTGTGGTTGTTGTTCCAGTTGTAGTTGTAGTTGTAGCAGTTGTGGTTGTTGTTCCAGTTGTAGTTGTAGTTGTAGCAGTTGTGGTTGTTGTTCCAGTTGTAGTTGTAATTGTAGCAGTTGTGGTTGTTGTTCCAGTTGTAGTTGTAGTTGTAGCAGTTGTGGTTGTAGCAGTTGTTGTTGTTGGGATTGCAGTACATATTCCTTGGACACAAGTCTAAAAAAACAAAATAAAATTTTTTATTTTCTAATTTTCTTAATTTTAATTACTTTAGCAGCACCACAATTAGAACCTTCTACAGCAGGACCTCTTTCTTCGCAGAGAGTATCTGCTGCATTTCTTTTACACCATAAAGCATTACAAATACTACTTTCTTTTCCCTTTTTTATTTTTTTAAAATTAATTATAATTTATTTGTTGATAAATTAATAATAATAATCATACCGGACAAAACGATGCTTGTGAACCATGTATTGATTTACATTGTTGATCTAAGCTCCATACTTGACCAGCATTTGCATAGCTTGCGTTCTTAACATAATCAGGCAAATTATTATTTATATTCAATAAACACTGAGCTGCTCTCGAACTCTGTCCTTTATTGACAAGAAGATTTTCTTTAAAATATGTAACTGAACATGATGAGTATCTTTGTAAATTAGCCATATTGGTAAATGATATTTGAGGACTCATTACATAATTATCTGATATTAAACATGTATTACCATCACCATCATAATCAGCGCCCAAATTATGACCAATAATACGTGCTATAGTCTGTAAGAAAAAAAAATTAAAAAATTTTTTGTTTTGTCAAGAAAAAAAATCATTACGTATAAACTTCGGAAGCCACCACTTTCTTCAGAGATTGAAACTGAATAATCTGTTGTACAAATTGAGCCAACCCAAGAGACACCAAGTGTTTTTGATCGCTGTACTGCAGTACCAGTTTGACCCCACAAGTCTTTGCTTTAAAAAAAAAAATTTAAAAAACCAAAAAAAGAATAATATTTCTCGTTCGTAAAGATCACAAACTAACCTAAATACTCCGACAATATGATCAAATTTAATTCCCAAGTTTTGCATTTTAACAAATCTGTTCAATTCTCTTAAACTTTTCGCACCATCAACGACTTGTTTTCCATTATAGTATTGAACACCAGGTACACCAGCTACACTCAATGATGTCCAAGTAGCTTCAAATGGTCTCTTTTTTTTTAAAAACAAATTAATTTAATATGAAAATTTTATTATTTGAATTTTTCTTACGGTTTGAATGATAATATGAACTAGTTTAATGTTAATTCTTAAATCAGGATCTGAGGACAAAGTATTTTGAAATTTATCATTAACACCATTTAAAGTATGGGCATAATAATTTCTAATGGTTTGAAAAATAAGGGTGTCATTTGCGCCAAAGGTATCTTTAGCTATCAAATAAACTGATGGATCAACAACGAGCAAAACCTCGACATCCATTGGCACAGGTTGACCATTAAAAGCTCTTTGTCTAACTCGGAAAATTTCACTTAAAAATGTTTAAACAATTAGTATAATTAAAAAAAGGTTTTATTAATGATTTATTACTTTTCAGGAATTTCAGGATATACTGCATCTTCTGGAAATGGGAAATAATCATTCATGCCAAAATAACTTGCGTCAAGACCGTCATCATCATCTTCATCAAAATCATCTGTATCTTCTTCTTCCTCCATATCTTCCTCTTCAACCTGTCTTTTCTTTTTCAAAGAACGTTTATACAAAAAATGTTCAAAAGATTCATCATTATCATTTGATTTTGAAACAAGATCTAAATGGTTAGCCATTTCATCGTTCGGGAAAATACGACCAAGCTTTAAAAGGCAAAAAAAATTAATTTTAATTTTTTATAAAATTTAAAAAAAAAATTTTTCAAAACCAATCGCCATTGTTTTTCGTCATTTTGATTTTTGTTAAGAATTAAAGTAGCGAAACCGCGTCCATTTATTTCTCTATATGTTTGAACTTGTTCATCTTCAACAAAGTTAACAAGCTCAATATGACCATCTCTAAAAACAGATACTGAAGGTATTTCATAATTTTCCTCTCTTCTAAACTTGGCATTTATAACATGATCGAATTTGTCAATCTCAATGGAAAATATTTCTGGGAAAATAATGCCTTCTTTTTCTATTTGAATATCGAAATCATCCAATAAAATTGAATGGTCTTCTTCACTCGAAATTGCTGATAGAATTAGACCACATAAAATAAGACTTGTTAAAAAAATTTTCATTTTTTTAAATTTTGTTTAATGATGATAGAAAAAAAATGTTGGTTGCAATACTTATATATCCCGAATGCAAATAACTAACAAAAAAAGTTAATTATTTATTCGATTAGTGTAACCAAAAATGTTTTGTGTATTGACAGTGGTTTCTTTTTTATCATTTTTTAAGCTTAGATTATAAATTCTTAAAAGGAAAATGTTGCATGACTTAAATTTTAAAATTTAATTATGAAACAAATTTTTGATGATTACAAATTTTTTTTTCTAAGTTGCCAAACAAAAAATAATGGTGATTACTTGAATAATAAAAAAAAATCTCATTTTATTCCAACTACTAAAGCATTTTTCTCAATAAAAATTTAAGATTGTTCTTAGAAAAAAAAATTGGCCACCAAAAAATGTTATTTTTTTGAAAAATTAATTTTTAAATTGATAAATAAAAAGCATAATTTTTTGGGAAAATTCAATAGTATCCATTTTCGGATTTCGTAAAAGATTAAAAAGGATCTGATGTTAATAATTTAGCATGTAAGTTCGTTTCAAACCAAGAGACTGAAAAAATCTTAAAAATAAAATTTATAAAATCTCGAATTCTAGAATATTTTAAAAAAGAATACTCCAGGAATTGATGATTCTTCTGTTTTTATCTAAAGAATCATTCTTTAGGTAAAAACAGACAATTGAGCAAAAATTATTGAGAACTCACAAAAAATCAATATATTTGACTCCAAACAGGTAGATCAAGTATTTTTGAAATTTTTTGAAAGCTAGCTATCATGTCAGACATGGTCAATTTTTTAAAATTTTAAATTATTCAAATATTCAATTTATGAATTATCTTCGATAAAATTATACAAAAATTCAAATATTCAAATATTCTACTAGATGACCGGGCCCGTAATCGCGGGCTGAGAATTGTTAGTTAAAAAAATTGATATTATTGTTTGGATGGCGAAGTTGATTTTCTTTAATAATTCACTCAAGCGTTAGTATAGTAACTATACTGCAGTTTATAAACGCTACTCCATAAGGAAAATTAACACACCCCCCCCCATTTTTAACAAAAACACGCACCTGGGTGCGCCAACAGGAAGAAAAGACTTTTTTATATGTTTCTATGTATCAAAAAATTTCTTTTTTTCTACTCTTTCCGAAAATAAAATTAAATTAGTCATATTTTTTTATTGAACATTTTAAACCAAAAAAACTGCTTTTAAAATGGGAACACCCGGGTGCGTTAGGCCAAATATATTGGAACACCCCAATATTATTCAAAATTTGAATTCTTTATAAAAATCACTCTTAGACGGTACCTCAACTTAAAAATTTTTTTTTATCCTTTATCGTTTAAATCCAAAAGTAAAAAATTCAGCAACTATAGAACTTCCCATAACATAGAGTAAAAACATTTTGATATGTTTCTATATATCAAAATATTCCATTTTTTCTGCTCTTTCCGAAAATGTAATTGAAAATATAAAGTCAATCAAAATCACTCTTAGACCTTACCTCAAATTAAAAAAAATTTTTATCGTTTATCAATTAAATTGGTCGAAAAGTTATAACTTAAGAACAACTTCATTTTCATTTAAATTAATAAGGAAGTTACTTTCTAAGGTATATTTGGCCCAAAAGTTCAGATATTTTAGTTAATTTTCGATATTGAAACAAAAAAATTATAAAGTTTTTATATCTAATTATCTTTAATGACGTATAAACATTAAAAAGCTAAAAGAATCGAAATATTTTACCAAAGAATTTTTTTTGAAAATTAACTAAAAAATCTGAATTTTATTTCTATTATATTTGAAAGGAAAGTTATAAAATAGTTATGTTAACTGTCACTAATTGCAACAATTTTTCCAGACTTAAAAATAATGGTCTGCAAAAATGTTACAGATTGCATAGAATCTTTTTCAACAGAACAATTCAAAATTTGAAATATTGCAGGGTTTTTGCAGACATGTATTTTTGAGTGTAGCAAATTTTATCACTTACCGTTCAAAAGTTATTTGAATTTGCATGAATTGAAATTCACTGTACAGAGCCTGGTTTTCAAAGTATAAGTTATATTCAAATCAAGTTATTATGTAGCGCTTATTGTTATTTCTAAACTTTCCTTGAACTGTATTTCTTTTCACCGAATTCAACTCGGTTTACTTAAAAAAATATTCTTATTTAATAATTTTTTTACAGAATATAACAATTCTGCGATACAAATATCTAATTTCTTGTTTTCCTCTGCAAATTTTTGCTTCGAATTTTTTCCTATAGATTATTTCATCTGTAGACAATGAATAAAAATTATGAAAAAATGAATTTTCAGGGTAAGGAGAATAAACTACCTTAATACCTTGCATTGGAGCGCATTGCATTAAAACCTAAAATTTTAACAATTAATTCGTCTCAAAATAAAAGAATTTTTTATTTTTCACCACATATTCTAATAAAGAACCTAATCAACAATGCATAACTATGTTTTGATTATTTTATACGTTTTTCCAATCGCTTTAAAAATAGCTTTTTTGACGTATTTATTTTTAAAATTTTGATTTCCTAAGCATGAATTTGTTTGCAAAGCATTACGGTAACTTTTATATCTTTTCGTAATAAGGTGCCTTAGTCTTTTTGAAAAGGCATATTATTTACTTTTATAAAATTCATTGTCTATGCCTCGATTTTCTGTAAAATCTGTCAGTGTACTACAACTTTGCCTCGATTGGAAAAAAGCCTTAATTACAGTAAAAGGCTAAAATAAGTAAACGGCGTGTTGGAACATTTTCCAACATGTTTTCGATCATGTAATAATGCTGTTTGCTCTTACAAAACTGTTCGATCGTGTTCGAATAGTGTTGTGTTTCACTTCGTGTTTTCTTTAACTTATTTATGTAATTTAGAAATTAATATTGTATATTTTTGCTTATTTTCTAAATATTTTCGTGGCAAAAATATCATTTTTAAGGCTGTTTTTTTTTATACCAAAATGGGTGTCTTCATTCTACTTTTAAATCTTAAACGTGCTTTCATATTTTTAATTTTAAAAAATGGATTGAAAAAATTTTGAAATTTAAATTTTAAAAAATTTTCGTAAATTTAAAAAATAAGCTGTTTTTTAAAATAAAGTAAAAAATACCAAATAATTAACTTTTCAATAATTAATGTAAAGTTTTGGCTGCCTGGAAAATTGTATTTTTGATAAATTTTAAATTCATCAATTTGATAGAATAAGCGATTCTTTTTCATGCAGTACTCTTAATATGAAGGAAAAGAATTTTTTTCATTGGCGGTCATTACCCTTTTGGGTGTCAAGTGGCCGCCATCCATAAACACTTACATTATTTTATAAAATAAAAAGATTGAGTGGATAATCTTTTTTTATTAATTATTCAAGATTCTAGCTCTTTTTCTATTTGTAAATACTTTGTTGCTGGGAAATTATGTTGGGAAATAATTTCAAAAAATTATAAAGAGTCTAATGCAATATCACTGAAATTTTTTAAGGTTTTTTCTTTTGAAGCTATTAAAAAAAAAAAGTTTTTTTTAAGAAAGACGAAATTTGTAAGTTCTCAATTAATTTTACGATAGTGACAAAAGTTCCGTAATTTAATTAAGAGCTCAAGAATTAATGCTGCAAAATATTTTAGTAATTTTAGTTAACCTTAGTTAACTAAAAATTAATAATTCTATTGGCTACCTAAGGTTACTAAGACCTTACTAAAAATTACTAAAGCCTAGTTTTATTACTAAACTTTGCTTTAATTATATAGATTTTCTTCCTTAGAATTACTGAATTATTCAAATATTCAGATAATTAAATTAACTGCGTAATAAAATTAACAATTTTTTCAGGGCTCTTACTAAAATTTAGAATGGTTGTTGCATAATTTTGAATTTTTCAGGACTAATTGATTAATCTCTCTGGTTTTTTTATATCAATTATTGATTTGCTCCCATTATTTTACCAGATTTTGTAGTAAATTTCCCAATAGGTCCTTTTTTTTTAAATTTAAGGAAAAATTATGATCGCATATTTTCCATTTTAAATAAAATTTACTGGTATAAGCTGAATCCTCGACAAAAAATTCGAAAAGGAAAATCATACAAATTGTGCGTTAGGAGATGAATTTTTGGATCCTTGAAAAAAACGCACCCCCCCTCCCAATTTACGATAAACAGCGGGTGCGGTTTCCGTATTTTTTAATATTTTCAAGGTTTTAAGATAGCATATAAAAGCGCGTCAAAAAAGCTTCAAAATTATACCACAAAAGTATACTTAGCTAATTTTAAAAGTAATTTTTTTGATTATTTTTAGTGATGGGTCCTAACTAAGCTAAGTTAGCTAAGCTAGCTAAAAATAAGCTAACTAATTTTAGTTAGCTAAAAAATAAGCTAACTTAAATTTAGTTAGCTAAAAATTAGCCGGCTAAAAATAAGCTATTGAAAAAATAAGTTAGCTAAAAAATTTTGGACCCTATTTTTTTTATTTTTTTGAATCATTCGTTTTTTTTTTAATGGATAATTTTTTTTTAAATTTATTAGTCATAAATTTATAGAAAAAATTTTTGGACCATTTCAAAATGAATTTATCGATAAAATTCAATAAATTCCTTTCCTTAATATTAAATCAAAATAAAATTTATTCTCAATAAACTCAAAGAAAATCTTTTTTTTAATTTAATTTTATTAAAATAAACAAGAAATAATAGTTAATTTAACGACAATTCAAAATTTTATTCAAAATTTTGCTTTTTTCATTAAAAAAGTTAACTTTTCAAAGAAATATGTATTTATATGCAAAATATGCATTAGTATGCGAAATATGCATTTATATGCAAAATATGTGCTCACATATTTTGGTGGACCCTGATTATTACATATAAAAACAACTTGAATTTGTAAAGTAGACATTATAATTAAAAATGGTGAGACAATCGTTCGATATTTTAACAAAAAAAATTTTTTAGATGAGATAGATAAAGGAACTAATTATGAGGTCATTAAAACAAAGTTTAATTTAAAAAACCATTCGAATATTAACCGAATAAAAAAAAATCTGGAAAAAATCATAGAATCATTTAATTCAATTGCCTCGCCATTGAAAAAAAAGTCTCAAAAAAACTAAGTTTTTTAAAATAGACCAAGGTCTTAGAAACTTTATTGATAATTGTAATAATAGAAATAGAAATGCTTAACTCAGCATGGGACCAGGAAGTAAATCCTTCAGTTATAAGCAATTGCTTTAGACACTTTGGTTTTTTTAGCGCCGTCCTGTGTCGTCCTGAGCCAATTGAATATAATGAGAAGATTGTAGAGAGTGAGATTAATAGTCTATCTTTGGAGTTTTCGAGCCATTTTCTTGATTCAAACTTTGAAATATTTGTTAAAATTGATAAAAAGCTAAGTACTTATAACAATTTAGAAGAGGTTTTACCAACTAGTTCAAATTTAGAATTGTTAAACACTACAGAAGTAGAGAGCGAAGATGATGAAGTTGAACAAGAGATAGAGCTAGAAAAAAAATAACAAAGATTGAGGGCTTAAATTGTATCGATAGTTTAAAGTTATTTTGTACCCAAAGCACTCAAAGTGAGTGCAATGAGATGCTTAACTTGCTCAGAAAATTTGAGAATTAAATTTATAAAAAACAAGTCATGTAGGGAGCTTCGCCCCCTCCATACCTCCCCGTTTAATTTATTTTTTAGATTACTGAATTAAATGTGTTCCTTTGTTAAGTTTTAGTAAAAATCATGCTAATTTAGTGGTAATTGAGTGAGACCCATCTAAATCACTCTGTATCTTAAAAGGAGTTTGCAAATAGAACCTTTAGAAAATTGTATTCTGCAGCTTTTTTTTGCTTTAAGGCCTATATTTTTAGTTTTAATAACACTTCTTAGCAATTTACAGAATAATTTAAAAGTTACAAAGTTATTTGAATCTGTATAAATTGAAATGATTTAAATTTAATATACATAGGCAAAAGAGAAAATACTACTTTTTTTATAATATGGGCATCTAAAATTGTATTATTAAGATACACGAAGAAGAGCTTTATACGCGAGTAGCCAGACTTTATTCACTGAAGGCATGGCCAGACCTAAAGAACCTTACCTTTGTTAAAATACGCTAGCCACACATACCCCGTAACTCAGCAATAATTTTGACCATTTTCATTTGGCTTTTGGCTTAACATATGATGGAGCTTCTTTTCGTTCGGTTTAGCCCAGAGTTCGGAACTCGAAAAGTTGACTCGAGTGGTACACAACTCGACCTTGACTCACTTTTTTTTGACTTGAGCCGAATCTTTTTTTATGATAAAAATTGAATCAGACTCAAATCAAGTCAAAATTTTTTTAGTGAATTTGACTCGAGTCGAATCTAAAATAGAAGTAAGACTTGAAAGGGATTGTTTTTAAAAATCAAAAAATTAGGATTTCGGCTTAATGGATTAAAAATTAAAAGTCCTATTTGTCTTTTTTTGTTTACGACATAACTATGAAAACAAAAATTAAGACGTTTTAAACCATTCAAAACTCGAAATCGAATTGACCGAAACTTATGATTGAAACTATGTTGGACAAATTCGATTTTAAAATTGTTTTTTTTTTTATTTCTCTCTATTGTTAAAAGATAGTGACAAAAAATTTGATTAAAAATTAATAAAATTTAATATTAAATTAAGAAAATTTTCAGAAGGGCCGTACCCTTAAAATTATAAACTTTTTACAATTTCCTTTTTCCATCAATACGAACTGTTGAATTGATCAATAGATAAAGTAATAAAATCTTTATGGAGCCAAAAATTAACTTTAAAAGTTGACCGCTCTTTTGAATATTATAATTAAAGATTCTGGTTTAAAGGTCGATTTTTTTTTTGGAAAGAGAACCAAAGTTTTTCCCTAATTTTAAAAAAATCGAGAGAATTTTTTTAATTGAATTTAATAATGTGTCCTAATCACCACACTCAAGAATCATTTCAGCACACTCGCTAAAACTTTGAAATACATTTTCTTTCACTTTAAAAACTTTTTAACAAAACTTTCGTTCTCAAGAAAATAAAAAAATTAAAGATAAATTTTTTTTTTGAAAATTTTTTGATCTCGATGGTACGTAGCCCGTGGGACTAAACACCCATTTTTTTTTTTTTAGATTAAACCCAGTCTAAAGCCCCTGGGACTTTAGTCTAAGACGGATCTTTGAGAGTTCTTAGTCTTTTTTACACGTTAAAAAATTAAAAAAATGTCTAGATAGCGGCAACTGGAACGAAATGATTATCTTCTTGATTAGCGCCGAATTTATTTTAATCTTATTAAAAATATTATTTCTCATTTAAACATTAAGACGGTCTTCTTAAATGTTTTTTTTGAGGAAAAAAGTGATTTTTTAAAATTATCGGTTATTGTATGTTATAGAGCCAAAACCATATAAATCTCGTTTAAACCCAGATAAAAATGTATTGTATTTTTACGAAATAAAATTACAGAAAAAGGACTCTCATTGTAAATTTCCCTTAAAAATCTTTTCAGCGAGCTGTCATGACTTCTTTTTTCATGTCCTTGAGCAAAAAATTATGTAAAAATTTAATCTAAATTTAATCTAAATTTGACTAATAAAGAGAATAAAATGGATTTTTTTGATTAAAAAATTAGAATAGAATATCGTTATAAACATGGAAATTTTTATTTTGAACGGTATTCAAAAAACCGATTTGAATTTTAGTTTTGGAGTAAAAACTCAATATTTTTTAAAAAGTCGTCCAAAGTGATAAAATATAGAAAAGATTTTGACAACTTCATTTTAAACAAAAAAATTTAAATTAAAAATTTTTGAACAGTCTATTCTTGTCTTAGACGAAAAAAATCCATTTTATTCTCTTTATTAGTCAAATTTAGATTAAATTTTTACATTAAAGCTTGATGCATCATCTAGATGATCGAATATTCTTTTAATTAATTAGATCGATTAAAAAAATATTTTAAAATTTTTATTTTGTTTTGAATTAATTTTAAAAAAAATATGTCCCGTAAATAATTCCATTATTTTTTATCATAATTTTATTATCAAAAAAAAAGCAAACGCTAGTAAATAAAAAAAAAAGTTCAAACGTTACTAAATGATTTACTAAATTTAAATGGCATTAATTAGAGTTATTTAAGCGAAAAATATCTGACATAGTCTATCACATATTTTGTTGGGAAAATGTAGTCATCAACACCATATTGACCGGCCAAATCACCACCAACTCCATTACTAATCACTAAATTAAACTCATTATCAAAAGGCCATTCGCTAAAGCTACTTCTTTTATCTTTTTCATATTCAAAATATAATTCACCATCAACATACCCTCGAATTACTTTACTAGACCAATACAGCTGATACAAATGAAATGTCTCATAAGCATCGTTGACATATGTTGAATTTTCTTTTTGACTTCCTCTATACTTGTTGTAAGCATAAGTTTGTGTTGATGCATAAATTCTATTAGAATCGAAACCAATATGTGACATTATGTCTATTTCACCATCATATGCATAATTAGATTGTCCTTTTGTTGATACTAATTTAAAGCTCGGAAATACACCTCTTCCATTTGGTAATTTAGCTTTCATTTCAAAAACACCATATTTGAATTTTCTTGTACTAGTTAATTTAGATGATGTATATTTCATACCCATAAAGCTTTCTCGTCTTGTATGAATTGTTAATGCATCAAGTTTTATTTCAGTATTACGTTGATTGGTAAAGTATTGTAGCTCGTTGTTACCAAATCCATTTACACCTGTTTCTTGATTCCAATTATTTCTAAATTTCGAATCCGAGTCGAACTCGTCCGACCATACTAAAGCACCTTTTGAATTCTCTATACTATCCACATAACCACATAACATTTTTTTATTAATTCTCAAAAAAATAGCGTCTTGTTTGTTAACGGCGCCTTTTTTAAGTGCACAAGTACCACCGTAACAGTCAGTCCAAGAAAAATGTGTACAACCAGGTGTGTTGGCACATCGGTCGTGACATTGTTCCATTGAAGACTGAACGTTCTGTAAATCATTTTCGGGAAAATCACATACAAATGCCGAGTTTCCTCTCCATTCGATTTGACACAGAGATAAACCAATTGAAATTAAAAGAAAAAATATATTCAAAAATATTTTTAACATTTTTATCAAAATTTTTTTTGATTTTCGCTGTAATCATCGCACTAAAAAATTTTATTTGGGACTATTTATATGTAAGTTTAGAATCCACTTGAAATGAAACGATTATCAAACAAATTTTATTTTTATTTCTTTTTTGTAAGCTAAAAATTAATGATTGACATTTTTTTTTTAACTTTCTAAAATAGATTTTTAATAAAAATATTTTGAAATTATTATTTTTCTCTTCGTTGTAATTTTTTTAAATAGAAGAAGTGAGATTTTGTTTTTGAGGTTTAATTATCAGTTTAAGGACTTTATTTAAGGAGGGAGAAATGGAACAACCAATTGTTTGTTTTGGCTTAATATCAAAAAATAATACTTATTAACTTATTTTTCAACGTGTTTTTCATATTGTAGCTCTAAAAAAATTAAAATATAGGTCTAACTTACTTGTTGTAGTGCTAGTTTGAGTTTCAAAAAATGAAAAACCAAAAAAAAGACGAGTTTCACGATTTTTCATTTCACGCAAAACCTTAGTTTTATATATCATTTTAAAGCTTATCATTTCACATTTTGCCTGCTATAAATTATTTATTGTCAGATTTTTTTCAACAAGTGATATTGTCACTCAAAAATCACCTCTAAAAAATGCATAGTTTATTCGATCCGAATTTTCATTGTAAAGAAAATTTGCTAAGATTCCTCTTTCATATAAAAATGTGAAATATCAACCTTCGTCTTTTTAACTTATTGATATTTAAATTTGAAGATTTTTCTTGTTTTTAAGTTTCAATGTAATTTTTAAGGTTCGTCCCAACGCTTTTTCAAGATTTTCTTTTCAAATTCGTTTTCCGTTAATTTCAAGCAGACAAAACATTTAGAACATAAAAAAATTCATCAAAAAAAAATAAAAAAGCCAAAAAAAAGTAAAAAAGAAACCATTTTTTCACAATTATTTTTGGTTTTGAATAAATTCATCATCAGTGATCGATTCCCATCACTATTCATTCAATAATTGGGCATCTCGTATTAAAAATAGTCACAACTTTGCTTTTAAAAAAACATTAAGTGTAAAATTTTCGTTTTATCTCGTTTAGAAAGATTTACAAAACATTTTTGTTATCATCTTCTTTCTACCAGATAATTCAGTTACATTCATATTCATGTAAACTTGTTTAAATAAATTGTTTAAAACACTTCTGAAAAATTGTTGCTGTAATGTTTCAGTTAACGTTAGCATTTTCTTTGACATATTTTCAACTAACCTGAATTTTGCGTCGAAATAGGCCTATGTAATTTTATGACTTAGTTTAAAGTCAATAATAAAATAGAAAATTTTTATCAATTAACGACTAGATATGGCAACTTTTTTTTAATGAAACATTTTTTTTTCAAAGTAGATTAGCCAAACAACACTTATTATATAAAATTTGAAAAATTAAAAACAAATACATTAATAAGAGGTTAATCTATAGTTAAGAACTAAATTTTAATTTGATAAATCCAGTGACCAGTTTAGTTCCTTGAAATTGGGAAAATCTCTGTTAAGTTTAATTTGATATTTTTCCAAATATTTTTGAAACTTTTTGAAAAGCACAACTTAAGCATCTGTAATTGTAATCAAAATCTTTTTTTGAAAAAAAATTTTCCTAAATTTACAATGTTAAACTCGGGCATTACAATGACCATTTGTTTTTCTAAAATTCGATTTTAGTTCGAAGAATTAAATTCAGTAAAAATAATTAAATTAGGCTAATTTTTTTTTTAAATTCTTATATAATTTTTTTTGGGCTATTTTGATTTAAACTTAAAAAGAAAAAAGCTTTATTAACAAAAGAGTGGCCATATATCCATGATATTATACGGAGTGAAACATCTTAAACCTTTCTAACACAAACCAAAAAAATTTTTTTTATCCTTTTTCCAAATAAACAAGCTCATTCAAATAAAAGCGCGAAGCTAAAGATATAGATTAGATCTTGTAGTTGAAAAAATACGGTAAAAAAAAAGACCGTAATAAGCGTATTCGTCGGAACTTAGGGGTATTACACTGTGATCCGATTGCAAAATTTTTAAATTTTCAACTTATCAAAAATTTGTTTAACAATCTGAAAATTAAGCATAATTTAGTAATTTTATTTATTTCACATGAAAATTTTTGAAAAAAATTCCAAAATTATTTGAAACCGAAAATCATTTTATTTTACTAAAAAAAAAAGGTAAAAAATTTACCGTTTGAAATCTATTTACTATGACAACTTAAAGTGCTTTAACAAAACTTCCATAGGCTATTTAGATGATTTAAAATAAATCTAAACATATATTTAAATAGTCGACTTAGATTGTGACCCAAAATTTTTTTTTTTTTTAAATTATTATAATGAATTAATTAATTGAAACAAAAAAAAAACTATAAACAAAAACGAAAGGTAATAACTAAACTGAGATTTTCATTAATTGAAATATTTAGATCTAAAAATATCAAAATCAAATAAAAATGCTGAGAAAATTCAAAAAATTGTCTAGAATTTATTTGACTTTATATATTAGACAAACGCTAAAATTTCTATTAAAAAGAGTCATACTTGTAATATTCCCCTTATCCTTTTTATTTATAATCTCTTTACCGCCAGATAAACCGGAAATATTTTTTGAAGTAAAAGATCATTCAGTTAAGACTCATAGCTATCTTAGTGAATATAAAGAAATATCGACTTTACACAAACGCTTCGAATCTCGTAAATTTAAAACAGTTTTAAACAATCAACGCCGAACCGATACTTCTCATTTAACAGCTCTTAACTTTTTAGTCTTAGAATACGATAAAATATTTGGTCAAACAAAATATTGTCAATACTTTAACAAAACTGAAAACAATTACGAAAAGGGTAAACAAAAAGTTTATCTAGACGAATGTCCCTATCGTAATTGTATATTTACGTGTAATCATTCATTAATAAACGATGCTAATGCAATACTATTCAGTGGTCCTGATTTAGAAAATGTAAAATTTTCCAAACAAGAATTGTATGAAAATTTAATGTCAAGTATTATTGATAGGCCTAGCCAAATATGGATAGTTTGGAATGACGAGGCTAATAAAGTAAGCGATGAATTAGATATTTTTAAATTTAATTGGACTATGTCTTATCGTTTGGAGTCGGAAATTTCAGATTGTTCATACGGATGTAAATATCCGAAAATTGGTGAAATTATAAATCCTGTCGAATTCAAGAAAGAAATTAGTTATCAATTTAAAAGCAGAAATAACACAGCTGTTTGGTTTGTTAGCAACTGTGATTCAAATTATAGACTTAAATTTGCGTCAAATTTAAAAAATTATTATCCTATTGAGGTATACGGATCGTGTTCGAAATATGTACAATCAGGATTCTTCGAAAGTTTATTTGATTATTTTAAGCCTAAAAAATGTGGAAGAGATACTGAATGTGAATATGAGAAATTGATTGCAAATAAATTTTATTTGTCTTTTGAGTCTAAGAATTGTTCTAATTATATGACAGAAAAAGTTTGGAAAATGTTATATCTCGGTATTATACCAGTTGTTATACAACCAAATAGGCAATTTTATGAGTTATCATTGCCTCAGAATTCTTTCATACATGCTCAAGATTTTGATTATGATCCAAAGAAACTAGCGGATTATTTAACTTATGTATCTAGTGATTTTGAAATGTATTATAGTTATTTAAAATGGAAGTTAGATTATGATGTTGTATTTACAGGTTATCAAAATGAAAAAAGACGATTATGTGAATTATGTACTAAATTAAATACAGAGAACTCTATCATTTATTACAATAAGGTATCTGATTTTTTTAATGACCAATGTATAATCAACTAGAGCTTTTTTTTTAATTTTAAATAACTTTTAGTAGTTTTTATTTTGATATATTTAAAAAAAAAGATTAATATACTTGCCTATTTCTCGATCAATTACTCTCGTCATTAAGTTTAATAATTAATAGAGAAAAAAATTGTTTTTTTTATTTTTTTTTCAATAAAATTTAAAAGTTCAAATTGTTTCTTTCTAAAATGGGTGAAAGCTGGTGAAATTCTCAATTAAAAAAATGGGGTCCGGGGAGATTAGTCGGATAAAATTGGAGATCAGTAGAGGATCAAAAATTTCAAAAAATGTTATTTTCGAAAAAAGAATAAACTAGAAAGAAAAATCACATCAGTCGAACAAGCAACTACTTATTCCTGTGACATCTTATATCTTCTTGTAAAAACAAGTAAAAGTCACCTAATTTTTCGATAATTAAAATTTAACAGAAGACAAATTATGAGATTATAAGCTTTAATTTGACATTTAAAACTAAGGCATCATAACGGTTTTGTGTGACATGAAAAATCGTGTAACCCGTCTTAAAAAAACTCCGAAAATATCGTTAAAGTTGGGTAATTTTCTAATAAATTTATATTTAAGTTCTCATTTATAATATTTTGCATGTCGACCAGTTTTAATTGCGAGGAACGAAACGACGAGCTCCAAATTGGTTACTTTTGTCACGATACTTTTGTTACACTTTCAAAAAGAGAAATTTGTAACGTAACAAAAAATAAAAATCCAATTTTTCAATTTTTAATTTTGTAACGAATAAACGAATCTTTACAATTTTTATTTAAGGATTCTCAAACTAAGAATTTACAAAATTTTGTAAATACTTAGTTTGAGAATATTTTATATACCCAATTTGTTAGTTTTACCGTATAAAAGGAATATATTTTTTTATTTGGGTGAAACTTTTTTGTGACAGAAGTGGAGACTTGAACCCGGACTCTTGAAACAACTAGGTTCGCTAATTGATTCAAAATTCCAGATACCCCATCCATTAGGTCATCACCGGCCTAAAAGAATATTTTATCTAGTTACTCTTCAAAATCTTCTATTAACAAATTAAGTTTTATTTAGCTTTTGAATTTTAACTTAGTCTTTAAAAAAAAATTTTTTTTGAACGTTTATTTCACAACACTAAAAGGGTTTTCAAAATATATAAATGAAAAATTTTTGATACTAAAATCTTATTAATTATACATTACTGATTTTCTAATTTGATTAGACCAGACTTCTCGTTTTTTTACGGTTTTCCCGCATTTTATTTTAAAAAAATTTTATTTGCAAAAAAAAATTATATGAAAAAATCGCGATATTTTCGGAGAATTTCGGGTTAAAAACAAAAATTTTTGGCCAAAAAATTGTTAAAAAAGGCAGAGAACAGAAAATTATCGAAAAATTAGAATTGCCATAATTTTTTTTGCAAATAAATTTTTTTCAAAAATAAAATGCGGGGAAAACCGTAATTTCTCGTCGTAACTACAGTAAAAGCCGTCTATAGTAAACTCGGTTATAAGTAATTTTCGGTTTAAAGCAAATTAATAAGTACAAAAACTTATTGTACTCATTACATGTATTTTTATTTGTTTATTATAAATTGCTTTATAGTAAATTTTCGCATATAATCAACTGTTTGGAAACAAAAGAGGGTTTGCAAGGGAAAACATGATTTTTATAATAATCAAGATGAAAGATTTTTTTGAAAAAAAAATCAACTTTTATGAGAACAGTAAATTACCGTCTATAGTAAATTTTTTTTCGTGCAAATGGGAATTTACTATAACCGGCTTTTACTGTACTTTTCTTACGTTTTAGTTACGCTTTTAAAAAAAAAAATGTAATGTGTGATATTTTACTTGAGTACTTGAGTAAAACTCATGCGTGATTAAAAACTTGAGTTTCAAAAACTACTTTTGTAACGTTACAATTAATTTAAAAAAAATTAAATTATTTAAAGTTATGTTTAATTAATTTAAATTTTGACATAGAAATGTGAAAGCATTTTGATGCTATTGATATACTCCTCGTCTTAATAAAATTTTAGAAGGATTTAACTTAAAATCAAATTTGCATTTGAGTGTAGTCAAACCTGATATTTTTAATGTTATCAATAAGTTAAAATATGAAAAGTTCGATGCTTGTCTTAAGTACCATCGAGCTTTAAAACATTAAAAGCCTCCACTTAGAAATAAAGTATACATTATTAATGATCCAATATTGCTCAACCAAAAATAAATGCTTAGGGATAAAGAATGCAATACGAACGTCCGTTTTTAAAAAAAAACGGGAGAAAAAACTCCAAGAATATGTTCTTGATGATAATGTTGAGTCAGAATCAGATATTCAAATGAAGAATTTTTGATTTAATTCGATTATCTAAAAAAAATTTATTATTTTTTTATTTTTTCGTAATAAATCTCTATTTAATCATAAATGAATTTTGTAACGATCAAACTTTTCGATACAAAATTTAATTTTCAAAAAAGGAATTTTGTAACGTTACAAAAGTAACCCAAAAAACCTAAAAAACAAGCTTTTTTGACTTTTTCGAATTACGGAGAATTTACTTGAATTCTGGTGAAATCAAATTAGCAATTCAGTACTATAATTAAAATCATTAATGAATAGTATTGTTCACATAAAATGGTTTCATCACTTTATTTAAAACCATTGGTTTTTTCTTTTTTTCACAAAAAACTTTAGACAAATCTGAAAATATAACTAATGAATAAGTATAAATCAATATTCCTGTTGCAATTATAGCTGACGCTTTAATCACTGATTTTATTACTTTTATTTCGTCTGTTTCATTTTCACATTTTTCCCCAGTATATGATTTAAAACATTTGCATTTAGCTTCATCGTTGATATCATAGCAAACTCCATTATTAGAGCATGTTTCATTTTCACAAATATTCACTTTATTTTCACAAAAAGACCCATAGAAAAGACTTGTTTGATTCTCATTTTTTAAACACTCGCAACTAAAATTTTTATTTATTAAATCGTTTATGCATGTACCATTGTTAAGACATGGATTTGAGGCACATGGTTGAGTATTTAATTGACAGCTCGTTCCTGCATAATTACTAAAACATTCACAAATAAATTTTTGACTTATTTGTTTGCAGTTTCCTTGAGATGAACAATTCAATAAGCAATCATTAATATCAATATTTGTTGATATTAAAGTTAAAACATACTGAGGATTTTTAGCTAAGACTGAGCTAAATGAAAATATCTGATTTAAATTGGACTCGGATACAGTAGTATATTGCGAATGAGTTTTAGACAATAAATCGAAATAAGAATTTGACAAACTGGAATTGACTGAATATTGAGAATTAGTATTTAGCAATAAATTTAAATTCAAATTATTTATAATATTTGAATTGATCGGTACATTTGACTTAAAAAAATAAGTGTCTTGTATTCTTATATTGTAATCATTTTTGTTTAGCACATTTAATTTTACACTTTTAAATAAATAACCATTCGAAATTAATTTCTCGGGAAGGAGATTTTCAATTGAGGATAAGTTTCCAAAATTAGCTTGTAAACCAATCCAGCTTTCATTTACATTCCATATTTCATAATCCTTTCTCGCTAGCAAATTTCCAAAATTTTCATATACAATCAAAGTTTCATTTACAATTTTTATTATTCCAATGTTGCTACTAACAGGTTTTAAATTCATTTTTGTTTTAGTTAAAATTTCAAGGGAATTATTTTGGTTTAATTTACAAATGCAAATATTGTCAATCTCGCATTGAAAAACTATATAATCTCTATTTAGAAATTCAATAGCTCTCACATTATATGCCCCCACAGAAGTACTCACAATTATTTTGAATTTTAAATTGTACGTAATCACTGCTCTGTCGCTACCAATCAAAATAATATCATCCTCTTTTAGGTATCTTAGACATTCAACTTCACCAATATATACTTCTTCAATAAAGCAGCCGGAAATATTGAAGAAAAAAAGACTGGTTTGATTAGCAAATAAGAAAGTTGTTTGATTTAATGATAAGATATCGACGACTTCAGAATAAGGATTTATTAAAAAATTATAATTTTTAAGAATATCCCATATGATTATTTTATTACCGGAACAAACAAGCAAGAGATTATTTTCTTGGTTAAAAACCACTGATGATGCGTTTCCTTCAATAGTAAGAGAAACAGTGTTTGTTTTATTGTACCATAATTCGACAGAGTAATCACAAAATATTTTCGTGATAATTGTTAAAATTATCAGAATTTTAAAAATCGAAGACATTCTTTTGCCTAAAAAAAATGAAAAAATTTCGTCTTGTTGCTCAACAAAAAGAAATTAAATAATTTCGCATTAAAAAAAAATTAATTAATATTCTTAATATTGATGCTTTATAAAGTAAAAAATAAAAAAGGATTAAAAATTTTATATCAATGTTTGATCTGATTTTTTTCTTAGGTAACCAAGGTTTCTTTCTACAATTGGTTTCTAAAATTATCCTTTAAAAGAAAATAATTTAAGAACTTAATACTGTAAAAAAAAACAACTTAATTAATTTTTAATTTAATTTAACTAAGAAACTTATGCAAAGAAATAATTTATAAAAATTAATAAGTAAAAATTAATTTTATTGGTTTTCTTTTAATCCTACTCAAATTTAATAAAAAAAAATTCAAAGATTCGAAGGCGATTTAAAAAAAAAGAAAAAATGAGTTAGAGATCTAAAATATTTTTTTGATAGAAATTATTATTTTTTACGGGAGAGAGCCTAGTTGGTACCCTCATGTTCGTCCAAGCAGAAGGTCGAGAGCTGAAATCTTGTACGATTCCAAAAAAAAATCAAATGAATTCCCAAATTATCTCAATTGTTCTTTTTTGAGTAAAACATCTATCTAGCCCAAAATATGGAAATCAAAAAGTTACTTTAATTTTATATTTACTTCATTAAAAATTCGAAGGTTAATCCTATTCAATAAATTTATTTTTGACTCTAAATCAATAGCAATATTGGTTTAAATTGGAGGATTTATCGGTTGGCTGAATCGTGGATGTTTAAACAAAGGGTCGTGGGTTCGATCTCCCTGGAGTCGGAACCTAAAGTATTGATGTTGAAAGGTTGTACCTGATAATCGCATCAGAATCAATTCAGATGATTACGAAAGTGTGTATTGGATAAAGAAGAAAGTTCAAGTTATCCTAAGCTGTTCATTTAGCCCAAGCTAAAGAAACAATATAGATATATAATTGTAATTCACGTACACAAATCATTAAATTAAGTTGTTTAAATTCGGTACGTTCGAAATTGGTACGACACAGTTTTAAAAGAAGTTGAATATGATACCTTTGAAATACACGTAGTGATGTCCTTTAAAAAATGACAAACTTCATTTGTTTTCGCATCACATTTTTATTCTAAATATTTGAAATTAAAATTGTACAGTATATTTCAAAATTCCAAAATTTCTAATATTTACGTTTGCTGTCACAAAGTAAAATGAAAATTCAAAAGATTCTTTTAATATCATAGCAATGGCGAAAAATCCCCGCAAATATAGTAATAAAAAGGATGAAAAAAAGTGTTCAAATAAGATTTTCAAACAAACCGTCTATACCAGAAGATTTAGCTCATTTTGTAATATTTGATGATTTGATGTTTATACCATGACTAAAAATCATCAAGAGTTCTTTACCATAATAAATCAAAACGGCTCTATATTAAAAAGAAAAAAAAAGCAAGTTCAAGCGCGTTTTTTTTAAAAGAAAACAGCAAATCGAGTTCGTTAGAAAATACTACAAGTTATTTCTTTAATGCTCCAAATAATAGATCGTAGTCGTAATTTTAAATTTAAAGAAAATAATGAATCTATATCTTGGTTAAGATTCAAATCTTGTTTAACGGCCACGCTCAAGCCTGCTGATTCGCAGAGGCAATTGAGGTCTATATTGAAGAGTATAAAAATTTCATCGAATTTTGAGGATGATGTGATGAAATACGAAGCAACAGCTAAAAAGATAGAAAATATGCCAAAATTTGAACTGGTATGTTTGTTTTTAGAGGCTCTGAACCTTAGAGTTAGAGCCGAACCAGAGAGTAAAAATGTTGAAACACTGAATGAGGCTATAGGGTTATATAATATAGTAGGAAACTTTGCATCGCCCACAGTAGTTAATTACGCTCGTCAGACGACAGAGAAAAGTTATCCGAAAAATGGAAATTACCGTATCGGTGATATCTTATTGGTGATAACGTAAATCACCAAGCAGAGACACAGGACAGAGGTCTCATATGTTTTTGGTGTAAAAAACCTCGGCATAAAAAAGCTCAGTGTAAAGTGAAACAGCCTAATGGTTACTATCAGTAAAAAATCGTACTGTTTAGTTTATCTAGATGATATAAATGGATGGTAAACAATTTATTGGAAGCAAATTTCACAGATCCTGTTTTAAAGCTATGCAGTAGTTTATTTTAGAGTTTTTGTTCTTGGAAAACATCTTAGTATTTGTCATATATGGATTCTAAACCTTATATTGGCTTATCCATCGTGTATTCAATCTTCCACTTTATACTCACAGATTGACGTGATGATTGAAAAGTAGATGAACGACTTTAAAAATTGATAAACTATTGGAAATGAATTCTAAAATGACGCGTTGGAAGAACGCGCTTATAATATTAGGTATCTTTTAGATGAAAAGTACCCAGTTGAGCTGACCAATATTAAAAGTACTGAAGAAAAACAAGAAGTAACGCAAAATGTGAGTAGAACTGTAAAAGAATTTCTAAAAGGTACACAATAATGGATGTGCACTTCAAGTCTTCATAAAAGACTACACTCTTTGTATTTGGATTCTTACGCTATAAGAAGTATCGAAAAGAACTATTATGCAGTCGATTAATTTTATGTCTTTTATTTTATATTTACTTCTTCTAATTTGGAGGTTAATTCTAATAAAAAAATAGGAATCATTTTATACTATTACTAATCATTAGACGATAATATATTTCGTTTATCTGATGTACCTTTAATACTTTTTTGTAAACTAAAAAGTTAATTTAGTTTAAGACTTAAAAGTTTAAAACTTAACTCTTTAAGTGTTTTTTTCTCTTGAAAAGAAAAAAATTGGTTTATTGGCACTTGAAAAAGTTATTTTTTATTTTCAACTATCATTTATTGCGATTATTTGCAATTTTCGCATTTTTTTATGCATTTTTTGTCTTCTCTGATCATTAAAAGTGCATTTAAAAGTGATAAAAAAGAATTCGATATCCTTTTTGAACGATATTCGATATTTTCTTTATTCGATATTATGTCATACGTCCTATTTTTTACGTAAAATTTCGATATTTTACCTAAAATACCCTAAATTTACTAATATTTACGAAGAAAAAAAATCGTAAAATTTGGTAAATTCCAATGATCGAAGCAACTCTGTTGTTGTATTTTATACTGAATTAAAAAAAAAGTAATTTGAAAGAATTTTAAAAATCAGTGAGTAAAATGAATGTTTTTATAAAAAAAAATGATAAAAATTAATAATTAATTAGAATCTAAACAACAAAAATAATTATTCTTTAAAATAAAATCAGTTTTTTCGTTTTTTTGTTTTTTTTCAAAGATTTTTTTTTTTTGATTATTATCTTTTTGTTTTCTTTGCATAAAACTTCTGAAAAATCTAAAAACAATACTAAGAAATAAGTACAAATCAATACTATTATAGCAATTATAACCGAGGTTTTAATCAATGATTCTATGACTTTAATTTCAGTTGTTTCATTTTCACATTTTTCCCCAGTATATGATTTAAAACATTTGCATTTAGCTTCATCATTGATATCATAGCAAACTCCATTATTAGAGCATGTTTCATTTTCACAAATATTCACTTTATTTTGACAAAAAGACCCATAAAAAAGACTTGTTTGATTCTCATTTTTTAAACACTCGCAACTAAAATTTTTATTTATTAAATCGTTTATGCATGTACCATTGTTGAGACATGGATTTGAGGCACATGGTTGAGTATTTAATTGACAGCTCGTTCCTGCATAATTGCTAAAACATTCACATATGTACTTAAACTCTTTTATTTTGCATAAACCATTACCTGAACAATTTCCTAAGCAGTCATTTATATCTAAATTACTTTGAATTATGTCTATTACAGTATCTAAATTGCTATCGATAAAAGAAAATTCTACTTCAAAACCTGTGTTTTGAGAAAAATTTTGATTCAACCCTGAATCAGAAGAATCATCTACTATTGATATATCTTGACTAAATGATTCAATACAATTTGATTGTTCAATTTCGTTTAAATTGGTTGCATTAGTTATATTGATTTCAATTTGAACCGAATAATAAAATGTTCCACTTTTTTCCCATAATACAGCTATCCTACTCAAGTCAGTCATATTAAGCTGATAAATTTTACCAAGATTATCACCTATTAAAATCAATTCAAAATTAAAAATTTCTAAACTTAAAATTTCATTTTGAACCACTTCTTTAATATTTATTTGATCCTTTTCTAAATTCCATATGCCTAAAAATCGAGTTGAAGAAAACACTACTAATGTATCATTTAATGGTCTTATTACTCTGATCGTTAAATCGTTAGAAAATGATTTTCTTATAATCTTACTTATACCAGTTGAATTAATTTTAATGGTACAAATTTCTCTTGAGCTATGTTGAAGAATTATAAATGTGTTATTAAGCATTTCCATATATTTAATTTCAGTATTCCAAAGTTTTGAGAAAATAACATTACGACTTGTTAGATTAAATGCTACTAAATAATTGTCAACCTTATATAAAAAGATGAATAAATAGTAATACTTCTTAGAGCCTATTAAAAGTTTATTATCATCTTTCAAAAATTTTAAACTTGTAATAGCATTAATTCCAGGAACAATTATTTGATTGGTTATGCAACCTGATAAATTATAAAAGATGAGCCTATTTGAAATCCCATAGAGTAAATGAGTACTATTTAATTTTATAATATTACCATTTTGATATCGTGTTATAATAGTTTTATTCATACCATTCAAGTCCCTCAATAATATTTTATTTTGTACAAGAGCTATTAAAAGACCGTCATCATAATTAAATATTATTGATCTGGGTGGACTGTAAATTTGAATGTCAGTAAAATTGAACGGATTATACCATGTTCTTATCCAATATTGATTGGAACTTAGGCCTGAGCCAATAAGAAAAAAAATTTCAAAAAGAATTTTTAAAATATTTTTCATTTTTGTTTGAATTTATTTTTTGAAAATTCAATTGATATTTATAGAGTAAATAAATGCATGGGGGTTTATTTTATGGTAAATTTTTATCATTCTGAAAGCTCCATATTAACTTTTTATGATATGAAAAATTAATAAGTTAGCGATAAAACAAATAAAGAAAATAAGACTTAAACAAATTAAACATGTCTTTATTTAATCAGAGTTTTAATTTTAAATTTACAAATAAAAAAATCATAATAAATGTCCATGAAAAAGTATTAGAAAATTTTCTTTAGTTTAAACTCATAAGTTTTTGAATGGAAAAATTTCGCTTTTAGTTTAATTCAAATTGGTACATAACACTTAAATCTAAAATTTTATTTTTTCTAATAAAGTAAACAAGAAAAATATTTAATATTTGATTTAAATTTTTCTATTTTTTTTTGTAAATCAAAATATTGAACAAGAATGACGTCCAAGATATTTGACTGAAATTTTTAAAAGACATATACTTTTGTTTAATAATAAATTTTAAATTTTTTGGAAATTTAACTTATTTTATTAGAAGAATAAGATCAGAACTTTTTTTTGAATAAAAAAAACTTTTAAGACAGGTATCAAGTGACAACAGGAGCTTAGCGTCCAAACGGGGAACAAGGACTTTATTAAAATCTTTCGCTTTTAAATCAAAAAGAAATGTTGAAATGCATTTCTTTAAAAAAATACTAATTTAGGCTAGTTGAATTCGATTAAAAGTTAAAATTTTTGTAAAATTTAAACATGATAATCAATTTCGAGTGTAATAATTTTTACAAAAGGCTTAAATTTAACTATCGTAAACCTTTGCCTACTACTATAAAAAAATAAGGCTGAATTTTAGGTTAACTCTTTATGGTAAAATTCCCATCGATACCATGTTATAACGATTTTTTTAGAGGATTTGTCGAATTGAACCTTTTTTCCAATAGTAAAGCCCAACATTGGTCTTTTTTCTAGCACAAAATTAAATTTTATTCAAATTTTAATTAAAAAATTGTAGAGTTAATTTCAAAAAGATTCAATCAAAAATTTTTTCATAAGTTTATTAAATTTTTTTTTTATTTTAAATTTCAATCTATATGAAAAAAAAATAAAAAAATTTTATTTTTTAAAAACCGCCATTTTTTAACTTTAAAACAACGCCAAGTGGTTCCTGAAACATAATCGTAAAAAAAGTTTCTTTTAACTCGTGTATGTTCAAAATGTTACCGTGGTGTAAACGTGTTTGTCACATGAAGTTGAAAACTTTTGGCTTTTAAATTCAAAATAGCGTCCTTAAAAATAGCGATACGAATGCCGAAAATAAACGACAAAGAACGAACAAGAAAAAAATTTATTTATAATTTGCGCGTTTATAGCATCCCATCGGTTCCAGTAAAAAAATGTAATATAAGGAAATTGTGATTTAAAAAAGCTCATTGAAAAACATTATATCAAAATTTTATTTTTTAGTTATGAAAATTCTCAAATTAAAAAGGATTTTTTCCACAAATATTAAATTTACTAACCTAACTCCCTAATTTAATGTTTTGAATTATTTAAGAAAAAATCCAAAACAAATTAAATTGAGTTTTTGTGAAATATTTTCATTATTTTATTTTTCTCTAAATAAAAAAAAACTTTATTTAATTCAAAATAATTTATTTAATTCAAAGTTTAAAGTCATACCGTAGTGCCGCGTAATAGCCACCAGGGGGTTTTTATAGTCTTATCTAAAGGACCATGGGGAAAAACTAGTTTAGGTGCCAATTTTTAAAAAATAAAAGACCATGGTCTAATAAATAATATTATCTAATAACTCTGGTCTTAAATTGATAAAAAAATATTATTTAGCACTGAAAAATATTAATATTAAAAATTTTGGCTTAATTTCTTAAGATAAAATAAAAATTTTTTTAATTTTTTATTCTCTTTTTTATTTCATGCAAAAAAACTCCAAAAAAAGCTTTAATTTTTTAGTTGAATTCTTTCATTCTATTTTTATTCTATTTTAAATCTTAAATATGACTAGAAGAGCATCTTACCCGATAGCTTTTAAGTTAAAAGTAATAAAAGAGTTTGATACTTTAAAAAGGCCATGTTTTTTTCATGAAAATGATTTTTTTGAGAAAAAAAATAAAAACAACGTCGCAATTTTTAAGTAATACTACTGGTGATTGTAATCCCAAAATAAATAATAAAAATAAAATTAATTTAATTTTTTCTTTCGTTTTTTTGTTTCTAATAAAAATAAAATTAAAACTTATCCAAAATTCGAAAATTAAAACAATTTTTTAAATTTTCAAATTTTTTAAAAATATTTTCCAAGTTAATACTTTTCAAAATTTGTATCGATGAATAAAAAAAATTAATTTTTTTTTAATTTTTCATTTTAAAACTCAGGTCTTATTGATAATTTTATGAATTAGACCATGGTATTTTACAAGTCCAAAAAACCCCCGATTTTATATATTACCCCAGGAGTATTAAATATAATTTATTAAAAAACCCATGGTGGCTATTACGCGGCACTACGGTAAAGCTGCGATAATAATTTTGATAAAAAATTTTCGACAATATTTTGACCTTTTTGTTTAAAATATGATGTGATATAACTGAGCGGTTACTGTATTTGACTTTAGATATCCAAAAAATTAAATCGGTCAGATTTTCAATTTATATGTCTCTATACCACGTATCAAACCCAGTATAACATTATTTTTTAACCAAATTAGCATTTAAATTTGCGTGAAATAACAAAAAATATCATAGTAAATCCTTTTTCTTAATAATATAAATTTAGGAATTTAATGAAATACAGTTAAAAGTTATTAATAGAAATATTGTTGCTTTTCTGAACATTTAAATAAAGACAAATTAAGTATATAAAAAACGGTCCTTTCAGAAGGAAATATTTTTTTTAATTAAGCTGAAATCTTAGGCTCTTAATACTTTACAAGAACAAAAAGTTATTTTAGCTACTCATATTTTTTAAATTTTTTCTTATTTTGTTCGAATATTTTATATTCACATACATGTTTCAAAGTACGTACGGATAGGTTTATGATTTAAATTCGGAGTATTTTTTTCCTTTATGTAATTTGTTAAGTTCTGAGCTAAGATAACAGGTAAGATTTTTAGCATATCCCTTTTCTAGGAAGTGCTTCTAAGCCAAATTTTAAAGTTACCTAAGCGGCTTTAAAAGCAGAAGGGTCTTAACCAGAGACGACAAAAAATGCAGTTTTTTTCCAAAAAAAATGCATTAAAAAATGCAATAAAAAATGCAAAAAAATGCAAAAAAAATGCAAGGAAAAATGCAAAAAAATGCAAAATTAAAAAAAAAGTATTACATAAAAAGCTTTATTAAGTGCCAATTAGACCAAAATTATGATTTTTAATTTTATAAATCAATTTAATTTAAGAAAATAAAGTAAAAAAAGATTATTCGGATTCGGAATCATTAATCAATGGAATGATATCATTATCAGACGAATCATCATCTTGATTTTCTTCAAAACTATCATCTGTTTAGTTGAAGTAAAAAAAATCTCTCTCCGAATCACAAGAACTCGACGGAATTTTTAAATACAAACGGGCAACATTGTACATTTTTGGTAAACGAACTCTATGGTTTAGCCACCAATTCTCAAGATTAAATTCTTTCATTTGAACATGTGACAATTCAGAGCAAATTTCTATATAAATATTCCATTCATCTTTTATCTGAGTCATAATAAAATTTGGAAGATTAAATTCATCTAATTGTTTCGAAAGATATTGCGTTTGGTACGGATCAAATAAACGTGCGTTTTTAAAAAAATCCATTGCTGGTTGAAAACCTTCAATAAAGTACTTCTTAAGTTTAAGTTGAGCGTCAAAAAACAACTTTGTGGCAAATTCATCTTCATACTTTTCATTATTTTTATATAAATCTAATTGCCCAACAATCCAAAAATATAAATCAACAATTATTGAATAAACATCAGTTGTTTTTAAATCTTGATTTTCGAATTTCAATAAAGTAAAAATAAACTTGTCGCATTTATAACCAGTTTACCTAAATATGGAAAAATTAAAAAAATTTCCCATCCAAGAAAAATTCGAAAAGGGAGACTTTTCATTTCAAAATATACCACGGGTCATTTGCATGAAAAATTCCGAAGTATTCATATTTGAAAAATCAGAATTCACCAAGCCTCAACAATATTATAGACTAAAAGCATTTAGTTATGGTGATTGGCAACTTTATATTAGCGCAATAAAATGTGAATATTTTCAAAATAGAGAAGTATTCGACAATTTGTTTCTAAATGAAATGGAAATAGATAAACCCAAAAGTCTTGAATACATTCCGTATATTTCGATACAAAAAGCATTAAAGTTTTTACAAGTGGATATCAATTGTGAAATGGATTATTATTTAAGTGATTTAAGTAAAATTAGAAATGATTTACAACATGATTTATCAGATAACTTTATAAACCAAAATCTAGACATGATTCAAGATAAATTGTTCTATCTAATAATGTGTGAAATTTTCGATATATGTGGCTATAATACAGAAGAATGTCACAAGAATGAGTTGATTAAAAATCAAGAAAATAATGAAACTGAGATGTCTTATATACTTAATGATTTTCGTCTACTATATAATGATGCAGGCGAAAAGTATTCAACTGCAAGACGTGGTGAATATTATATAATAATAGATTTTCTTGATTAAAAACCGAACTTGAATTTGAAAATTTTCAAAATTAAAATTAATATAAATAAAGAATTAAAAAAAAAAGAGTTTCATTTTTAGTTTTTGTTCAATAAACTTGATATACTAGACCTGGTTATCCCGATTATGAAAACCAAAACTAATTTTTTTTTTTGATAGGATATTTAAATTTATTTTGTAAAAAGAGCTTTTGAAAAAAAAAGATCTTTAACTAGGATTATGTAAAAGAAATTCCGGAAAATAATTAATCTTATCATTTGAAGTTATTTCGAAGTTCTTAGTCTGAAGATAAATTCCCCGAGTAATTTAAGTGTGCCATAACGTATAATTGGCGGTAATGGATAAGTATCGAAAGTTAGGTAGAGTTCCATTCGCGATCAGGAAAATAAAATTATTCAGATTCTGACTAGGTTAAAGGTTATTAACAATTTATCGATTTCTCCAGTTGAAGCCTCAAAAAAAATTCAGATAAGAAAAAATGTTAATAAATTTTATTCTAGAAAGTCCAAGGAACATTTCTACCAAATCTGGTTTCGATCAATCCATTGAAACATATTTTTTCTTTTAGTTCAAGTTTTGAACATTCTTTTTTGAACACCCGTTAATTGGGATTTATTCGAAAAAAGTCTTAAACTTAGGACCCAAAACATTTTTTAGGTTTATTTTACTGGTCATTGATTAAATATTCCAAAATTTAAAATTACCTACATAATTAAAGACTTTAATACTCTGTTTAAAAAAATAGCTGAATATAATAAATGCATTTTAATTTATGTTTTATCAATATTGTAAAATCTTATTCAAATATAATGAAAACTGATTTGAAAAGTCAATTGGTCTTAATTAAAATTATATACTAGAGTTGACGATTTTCACTCAAGAATAAAAGAAAAATAGTTTAATTAAATATTTATATTCTCTTATAGTTCTCTTCTGTGAAACTTTCGCTTCCATAAATCAAACATATTAAGCAAATGCTCTTTTTCAATTTGAATTTTGACGCTACCCATTTGCTCAGGATCAATTTTACTTTTATCCAAATCAAATTCAACTGTTTCTTGAATATTTTTGTCATCAAAGTGTTTTTTAAAACAAACTTTTACATTGAAATTCCTCATTTCATCATTGAAAAAAGCCTTTTCAAATTCATGTAATTCAACCGAAGGATATTTATGCTTAAATTGTAATTCTTTATTCTCTATCAAAATGTTCATTTCTTTTATTTTATCTTCATTCGGTTCTAAAACTCTTTCAAAAACAAATAAATATCCTTTGAAATGTTCATTATTGTATTCTACCTTAAATCCAATGCTATATGAAATCCTAGTAAACTCGTTTATATAAGTAACACATTCTTGAATCAATTGACCAAGACTCTCATTGGCAAATGCACATTTAAAAACTAATGGTATATTTCGATCATTTTCAGCATAAATATATGCATCTGGTATTTTACATTGAACATAACCATTTCCATAAGTATTGCATACATTAAAAATCGATTGAGTCGATATTATATAATTTTTTTTTAAATATGAATTTAGAGACTTTATAATATTATCAGTAGCCATAGAGCAAATAAACGCCAACAATGGGTTTATGCAATACGCAATATACACTTTACCATTATGAATAACAGCCTTGCCAAATTTATTAATGGATTCTATTGAGCATTCATCTAAAGGGCCCACTTCCCAATCATTATCACTTTTTGGGGTTTCATTTTTTTCAAATTTAGCCTCAAAAAAATTAACAATATCCATTTTTTTTGTTTTATTATTAGAATATTTTTAGATTCATCTTTTTTTATAATATTAGATTAAAAATATTTCAAATATTTTTCTTTCGAAATTTTCAGAAAAAATATGCTAGTTTTAATTAAAAAAAATACTCCGTGACGGGGAATTGAACCCCGGTCTCCCGCGTGACAGGCGGGGATACTCACCACTATACTATCACGGATTAAGTATTTAACTATTCATTTTTAGAAAATGTCTATCAAGGATTTTAAATTTTTTAATTAAACATTAGAATAGATTTTTCTTCTAAAATTAATCAACACCAAACTTTTATATTTATTCAAACATAACTAAAACATAACAAATCTTTTTAAGTCCTTCTTTAGAAAATAATATATAAGTTTTCAATCACATTTTCAATCTAAAACATTTTTATTTATTACATTTCTTTTAGGATTTTTTGAAGGACTAGTAATTATTTTTTAGTTTTATCTTTTAAGGTTCAAAACGTCCACACTATCTGCAGATTTGAACCAAATTTTGTTCTGTACCAATTGCATATAAAGATTTCAAGTGAAATTAAATTCGATTTTAATTGGTAAACAAAAAAATTTTTATCTCTTCCTACAAATTTCTTTTTCTTACCACAACTTCTAAACCAGAAAACAAGGTATCATAATCTGGAAGTAATTTAATTAATTTGAAAATGTGTGGATGGGAACTAACAACTAATCGATTGAATTTCGAATGGAAACCTTCCACGTTATTATTAGTACCGTGAATATATGCATAATCAGTAATTGGTGACGCCTTGAAAGTCGCATCAAGATGCCACTGTTCTGCCTTACTCAAGTTAGACCAATATTAGTACAAAATTCAATAATGCGATCGTCATCCATTGTGTCAAATAACAAAAAAGGTTCACCAACCACTGTCTTTTTGAAATCTTTTGGTAAATAAATGTATAATATGTACTTTCATATTTGTTAAGATGTTTAAATGTATAAAAATAATCATTTTATTAAACATAGCTTGTATCTAAGATATTTATAACTTCGAAAAGTGAACTACCATCGTTCATTGATTCGTCAAAATCTTCTTCACTATCAATTTAAGAATGAATTTCACCATTAGTTAAATTCAGCATATCGACCATTTTGTAAAATATTTTTTATGAAAACTTAAAAAAAACAAACAACTCTTAAATAGTAATAAGTATGATGAAATCAACAGAATTTCTGAAAAAAGAAGAAGCCTTTTTCGTGTTTTATTTATTTGAATTTTAAAATTTGGATTGAAAGAACCTGGCTACAAAAGTAGAAATGGCTAACATCTTAACTCTTATAAATGGTTATTAAAACACTTATGGGCAAAGTTTTCTAAAAACCAACTATACGATTATACGATTATTCAGCAAGTAAGGCTATTAATCCCTAGCTATTATTCGATTATACGATTATTCCTTTTTCTAGGGATAAAAAGTCTAGTAAAAAAAATAATCCTATAATCGTGTAATCGAATAATATCTGGAGGTAATAACCCTTGCTGATTCTGTATAATCGCAGATTAATTAGATAGTTGATAAATAAAAAAATATTGACCATATCTCATTTTTCCTAAAGAAAAATATATTTTAAAAAACTCGTTTTTATTCTCACGAAAACAGATAGATCTCAAATTACGAAAATATAACACTCAAGATTAAAGAAACAATCGACAAAAGCTTTAACCTAATGCTTAAAACGAAATAAATTTTTTTTTTATAATTGTCATCATCAAATGAATAGCATTAGATATCATATTTAATAATGATTTTAGATTTTTTTTACCTAAACCCGTTGACAATTTAATATCTTTCACTTAATTTGTTTTTATTTATTTTTGATATTTTAATGTCGTGATTTTAAAATAAAAATTTAAAAAAAAAAGAGAAATTATTTTATGTTAAAGCAAGAAAAAACAACTAAATTAAAAACATGTTCAAAGTCACTCACCAATCATTAAATACAAATTTTCAAAATATTCAGGTAACTTGTAATAAATTTCCTCCATTTTTTAAAAGCTTTATACCAAAAAATAAAAATAAACAAAATTATTGCTCATTTTTAAAAGCATATATGTCTTCCTGATTAGAAGTATCGTGCTTAAAATCAATTATCAATATGATAAATTAAACCCAAAACACGTTTTATTAAAAGAAAAATTAGCTAATTTTGGTGAAATATCATATCTAAAACAAGATATGAAGAAGGCCTTTTTTTTTAAAATTCTTTTACCACATTTAAAAAGGCATATTTTTTTTTAAGTGGAAAGAATTCCTTAAAAAGCACAAAAAATAAAATAATTTTTTGATCAAATTTATTTAACCGTAAAGAAAATATTATTCAGTTCTTCTTAAACCGCTTTGTAGGGAAAATTAAATGATCGCCAATTCTATGAGAAAAGCTTTTCTTTTTACCAAAATAATTTTTATTCCCGTATTTCCTCAAATACAAACAAGAGTGATGCACAAAGGATTTCTTCTATTCGAAATTATTACTCACAAAGAGGCGTCTCAAATAAATTGGTCAATTTAAAATAAAACAATCTTTTAATCGAGACATATTTTGAATCTCAAATAAAAAGATTGTTTCGCCTCGAATAAAAGCCTCGCGCTTGAGTGAACTTGTATTTGAGGAAATACTGTAAGTTCAATGTAAACCATGGTTAGAATTGAATTAAAATTTTTCAAATACTTTGAAAACAAATTTCTTTAGTGATGCATACATGTACTCATCGTTTTTTGCGAGATTTGGTTCTACATACTTATTAGACTGGTAAGATTTGCAAAGCATCATATATGCCATAATGATGCCACATTTAAGGTTTAAATTGTTAATTCATACTTATTCAACTAAGTATTTTAGATGTACTCTTAGTTATTTATTAAAATTTTTAGCTGATCAAATAAGTATTTTATTTATTTGATTCCAACAGCTTATTTTATAAATTCTTTTTAAAGTATAAGTCATTATTTTTTGACAAGCTTTAACTCAAACCGTTAATAAGAAAATTAATAACGGTAGAATATTCGATGTAATAATATTGATTCTCGCTTTAACGACTTTTTATTTAATTTATATTTTTCGTTAATTAAGTCATTTGACACTTCATAAATAAATTGAAAGCTAAAATATAATTACAAACGTTGAAATTAAAAAAAAAAAGTAGTCATTCTCTTTGGGTATATTTTTGCTTAGGGATTTTTCAAGATTATCCTTTAGTAAAATTTGATTTTTAATTTGTTATTCGGAAGCATATTAAGACTACTGCCATTAATTCCGTTTCAATATGAGAGAAAAAATAACTTTGATTAATGTAAATTATATCCCTAGGGTTATTATTATAAACATAATTTTTTTGTTACGCTCATCTTCAAAAATAGAAAGTGATTTAAAAAAAAATTTGAAAAAATTTCTTTTCGAAAAATATCTATTAATTTCTAATTTTTGGTGGAAAAAAAAAGATTTTAATTAAAATTTCTTATCTGATAAAATTTTTTGAGCAATTATATTTCTCTCTCTTAAAATTCTTCCTGTTTTCCAAATTTCCTTAAAAATTAAAAGAAAAAATCTCTACTTGACAAATTTTTAATTTCTAGTTCTCATTAGTTCTCAATGCTCCTGATTAATCCTTAAAGATGCTAATAATACTTGAGAATTTCCGATTGATTATTCGTAAAAATTCACAAATTTTATCCTGTTCTAAATATTTTTTATTTTTTTAAATTGTTGAAAAGCTTCCTTTTTTTTTAATGGAAATTAAAAAAAAAAAATTTCAATTGACACATGACACAAGCTTTTTTTTTATTTATTTTTATTTCATTTAAATTCTTATTATATTTCACTATTTCTTTTCATCGCTCTCACACAATTTTCAGAGATTTTTTAATAAACAAATGACGGGAATAGAGCAATTAAATTTATTACGACTTAGTCGTTTATCTAAAAATAAATTTAATTTTATAAGAAAAAAATGGAAAATTTTGAGAGCGATGAAGTTTGTTCTATATAATTTCTAATCATATATTTTCTTTTATTTATTTATTTTTTTACCAAGGGCGATAGAATGTACTCGGGTGGTACGAGCTCTCGATTCGGCCAGTCAAAAAACGAGATAAAATCAAATTATAAGCGTAAAATTGGAAAATTTAACAAATATACAACTAAAAATAACGATTATCTCATCAATAATCCAATACTAATTAACAAAACAAATTATTTTAATTCAAGGATTAGACTGAATATTTCAGGAAAAATATTCGAAATACCAGAAAGTATATTAAGCAAGTATCCTATGACATTGCTTGGATGCTATGAAGATAGAATTAAATTTTATGATTACTTAAGAGATGAGTTCTTTTTTGATCGAAATAGAGAAGCATTTGAAGGTAATTCATTTTTTTAATTCTTCTTTATAAATCGTATTAAAGATTTTAAGCTTTTAAGAATTCATTTTAGAAGGTGTATTTAAAAATTAAAATATATTTTAAATTATCTTGTATTTTCGAAAATTTAAGACTCATCTAAGTTGGGAAAATATAGCTGATTATTTTGTATAGAAAATATGGAATTTAATTTTAATTAAATTTATTCAGATTTCGGAATGAAAGTAATCAGGCCTTAATCCCAAGATTAAAATATTAATACCATATAATTCAAGGTCAGATAAATTTCTAAGTAAACTTGACTTGGTTTTAGGCAAAATATGCTTCGAAAAATATCTTCAATATACCATGAAAAATTTTTATGCTGCTAGAGCAAATCTCAAACCAAAAACGAAAATTAGTAAGGTGCCCCAAATCATTAATATTAGTATCTTTAAATTTTATTCCTCAATTGATAGGGGATTCCGAAAATTTTCTGAATAAAAATTAAAGGATATAATACTAAAATCTAGCTAAGATGGTTTCGATTGTTTAGAAAACTATTTTATTTTGAAGTATTTCTGTTAAAAACCTTATTTTTAGTCATTTTTCATTGAAAATTTGGTTTTTCTGAAACTTTAGTAATCTTTATTTTGGTTATTATGAATCAAACTGTTCAAAATTAAAACCAATTTTTATAAAGCAAGGTTAACTCTATAAAATATTTTCGCAATATTTTTACCAGAATAGACATGAGTTATTAAGAAAGGAAAGGACTCAAAAACAGCTAAATCTTAAAAAAGGTTTATGATTAGGTGCACTTTACAAAATAATATTAATTAAAAAAAGACTGCTCTGGAAAATCGCTCTTGAAAAACTTAGAATATTCTGAGCTGTTCTTAAGAATCGTTTTAAACACAAAACTTATTTCAGAAATTTACTGTATTTTAGGCTCTCAATCGCCATTTTTGTTGTGAAAACACAATATTATTTGAATCCTGTCTCAAGAATAGACTAAAGAAGGAAAAAAGAGACATGGTACATGTTAGAAAAATTCCAGATACTAGGCCCTTTTAGGTTTTTTTTCTATACAAATAGCCCCCCCCCCCCTAAAGTTGAAAAAAATGACTTTTAAGATTTGAAAAAAATTCAGCTATTAGATAAAAAAATACTACAAGTTTTTTGAAAAAATATTAGCTCATTTTTTCCAAGAGACCCTGTCTAATCATAAATTTTACAATTTAATTTTATTTTATTAATAGTTTATTTGGTTCTAAATTTGGATCTAGTAGATAGAGTTAACAATTGTTCACGAAAAAATGTGACCATAGATATCATATCTTTGGTCAGGTAAAATTTTTGCTCATTTTCAATTTTTATTTTGCTCAAAAAATTTAAGTACGCAATTACTTGCACGCTCAATTTTTATAGCAAATAACTTTTCTAAATACATTTGAAATATTATTTGAAAGCTTTTAACGAAAAGGATTGGCTCTTTAAAAATTTTGCGTGCACACTGTTATAAAATTGTGTAAAAAAAATTACTCATTTAAGTGTTACCTAAAATTTACACAATTTTTACTTAAATTTGCTCTTATTAAGTAAATTTTACACAAAATTAGTTGAAAAAACTAAATTTAAATTAAAATAAATTTACTCACAATCATTATTTTAATGTCGAAATTTACTCAATTTAAGTATCTCGAATATTATTACACAAAATTGTGAAATTATTTACACAAAAATAAGTTAGCCGTATTTTAACACATTATTTGTGTTCCATGGAACATATTTTGGGTATTTATTTACACAATTTTTTAACAATGAGCAAAAATTTTGTAATAAAAATAAATTTTTTTTAGAAAACTCCCCTCCCCCTAATATTCTGAACTTTTCTGACATTTTCTCACCATAATTTGGCTGTAAAAAAAGCTTGTCACAAAGGTTTTCTTTCACTTAAAAAGAAGCCCAATATAAAAATCTAATATTTATTATTTTGAAAATAATTTTTTTTCCTTCTTTCACAGAATTATTCAAACATTCAATTTTATATTATTTCAATTTTATTTTATATTATTGCCAGCTCTTTCATAATTTAAAGTCTCTTTTTTCCCAAGAAATATTCTTTCCATAGATTTTTATAGGGATTACATAACAAGTTTAATACAGCCTTTATACACTTTTGATTAATAACGATACACCCGAAAACACTTTTCAAATTCTGATAGAGAATTTTAAGTTGTACAAATTTATCATGTTTTAAGCTCCAATGGAGTTTGAAATTTAAGAAAAATTCGAGTTTTTCGGAAGTCTTTCGGTGCTAGTCTTACACCCTGGATATTTTTGTTGAAACAATTTTCAAATATTGAAAAAATACGATTTTTTGATACTAGGCTCGTAACATATTTTGCTTTTTTAAAAAATCATTTGCTAACTAAATTTTTAAAATGAAGCAAATTTCATTCAATTTTTGGTTTGAAACTAAAAAACATTTATATTATAAAAGGATTATTCTTCCAAAATAAAATTTGATCAGTCTTCGAACTTCTCATTGTTTTGACATAAAAAATAATCTTTTTGATTTTAAACCAAAAATTGAATAAAATTTATGAGGTGTTTGTTTTAAAGGGAGCCAAAAAGTATTAAAACATCTAAAACATACTAAAAATCTGGTTCTACCCGGGTAATAAAAAACGCGTTTTTCTTCCCGTTTAAACGGATTTTTTGCTTTTTATCAATAAACGGCAAAAACTGTTTCGTCTTTTGGCGTGTTTTAAAGGAATAATTTTAACCAAAATTTTTAGTAAAAAACGGAAATTAACTTTATTAAAATGTTGTGTTTAAACTCATTAAAACGAAAATATGTTATGACCAATAATTTTTAGTTTTTTTACCTTGAACTTTTTTCAAGTTTTGAAAATTTCTATTTAAACAAACGAAATTCATAAATTTTATTTTATAAAATTTTATAATTTAGAATAATTCTTCTAATTTCTTCATATCTAATTTTTAAAAATTAATATTTTTTTATTTAATTTCTTTTTTTTCTAAAAAAAGGGAGAGATATTTTTCATGAATATTTATCAAAAGTGTCTATTATATTTTCTTTTGTTATAACTTATTGAACTTTTATTTAAATTGTTTTTTTTGGTTTGGTTGTCGGTTTGAATAAAATAAAACTTTTGTTTGTTAATTGACATTCACATGTAATTTTTCGAAATTCTGATTTATATTTGAAATTTAAAATTGGTTGGTTTTTTATTCTGATTTTTTATTCGGTGGTTGATTTTTATTCTGAAAAATATTTAAATAAAATAAAAAACTTGAAAAGTAACTTGAATAGCTTAATTAACGATCATATACTAATTCGAAGGGTCCAAGTAATCTAAATAAGAGCATTGCTCAATAAATTTATAACTAAATATTTTCTAATGAGATCAAGACGCGTTTAATCGCGTTTATTTTCATAATTGAACGCATTTATTATGCTTATTTAAACCCATATTTGTTAATAAAAACATCAAATCAAACTATTTCAATTTACTGCAATTTACCCGCTTAAACGCGTTAGTTGATTTCTAAAAGAAACACGTTTTTTTCCGAAAAAAAGTAACGTTTTTAAAACGGCAAAAAACTTTAAAATACTTTAATTTATTCGTTTAAACGCATTTTTTATGCGTTAAAACGTATTCTAAAACGCCTTTTTTTATTTCCCGGGTATACAGTCATAAAAGGTCTATTTTTTTTAGAAATAGCGGATCATTTTTTAATTCTCCAAATTTGGAGGTTAATTCTATTCAATAAATAAAAATAAATTAATCGATCTCATATTCATGGGTATGCAGTGGCGTAGCCAGGGGTGGGGCAAGGGGGCGATCGCCCCACCATCTCAAAATAAGGTGGGGCGCCGCCCCACTATTTTTGTCTATGTTCTAAAAAAATATTTTAAAAATTAATCTCTTATTTAATTAATTTATTTTTTAACGGTTTATTTAAAGTTGAGAACTTTTTTAAATTAGTTTTTTTGGGCTTGTTTAACATAAAACTATTTTGATTTTCAAGTTTTTTATTATATTGCCGATTTTCTCAACCTTATCTTGAAAATTATCCTTTTTTTCAAATTAATTAACGCATGATAATTTTATAATACAACTTAATTTTATTTTTTTGAAAAAATAACAGGCGGTATAATTAAAGATGGTTACAAAAAAAAAATTTGTGAATCATAATTTTATGAAAAATAAAAAAAGCTTTTTCATAAATAAAGATTTTGATTCACAATTCTTGTCGAATACCTGTTTCCGCTTTCATATTTGAATTTTCCTTAGTCAACACTCTTAATTATGATACTTTATTTTCCTCTTATTTTTAATTAAATTATCTATTTGATGGAAGAAGTAAACAGGTTTCTAAAATTTTTTTTATTTAACGTAACCTCTCTATAGTTGTTCCGTGGTACAAATATGGAGTTTCGTATTTGTACCCAGTGATTTTATTACTGAAATGTATTCACAGACCTTTTAGCTTCAAAAAAAGAGGGGGGGGGGGGGTGGTATAATTTTAGAAATTTTCGAATTTATACCGACGATCGAAGGTTTTCGGTACCAAAAAAAATTTTATAAAATAATCGCGTGGACCCGTGTCCCCCCCCCCATTTTTATTAAGTCTTTCGCCCCACCTTTTGGAAAATCCTGGCTACGCCACTGTGGGTATGTTGAATCTTTTTAAACTAATTAGAAATTTTTTAATTTGAAAAAAAAAATTTTTCAATAAAGTGCTTAGAAAATGATTTTTTTAAATAAAAATTGATTATAATCGAACTTGAGTGTGTTTCCATTCACTAACACTATGGTGATATGTAAATTTAAAATTAATTAATTTTGATTATTTATTAAAAAGGTATTATTCAATTTTATCAAACAAATGGTATAATTGACATTCCATTATTTGTTCCGATAGACGTCTTTTACGAAGAACTTAAATACTTTAGATTAGACTTTTATTTGGATTCAAATTCAAAATGTGATGATATGCTTTTAGTCACCGCCTTAAAATATGAATTAAAATTAATTAAAAAAAATGTTATAAAGGCAAAATCCGAATCAAATAAGGCTTTAAGTGAAAGCTTAAGGATTCAGATTAAGGACTTAAGAACACGTTATCACCGATTCAAATACTATTTTGATGAAGATGACGACTTTAATTTAGAAGATACAACTATTTTAACGAAAAATAAATTCCAACAGAAATTATGGATATTATTAGAGAAGCCAAATTCGTCTCTACTCGGTCGAATAATTGCCTTTTTTGGTTTGCTAGTCGTAATTTTATCCGTTGCTGTAATGTGTCTTGAGACTGTTGTCGAATCTCAAAATCGCTCCAATTCAAATCCCGATGATTTGGAGTTAGAAGAAAGAAATATTTTATTTTTTATTTTAGAACTTTTTTGTAATTCAATATTCACTATTGAAATAATCTTAAGATTCATAGCAACTTCCGATAAAATTTCTTTTATTAAAAATTTTTCTAATTTAATTGATTTCATTGCTATTTTACCCTTTTGGACTATTCTTATGTTAAATAATCATAATTTTTTAAATTTTTTAATCTTGCTTAATTTGTATTCACAATCGATTGCCAAGAAAAGACAGAGTAATCAATATGCCTTATCAGTATTGAGAATTTTGCGTCTAACTAGAGTCCTAAGAGTTTTAAAATTGTCAAGACATATTCAAATATTGAATGTTATGGGCAAAATATTATACGAATGTGTTTATGAGATTATTTTACTATTGACTTTTTTGACTATTAATATTATTATTTTTTCAAGTCTGATCTATTTTATAGAGCTTGATAGTCTTGGTGAGAATTCGCCATTCATTAGTATACCGCATTCGTTCTGGTGGGCTATTATTAGTTTTACAACTATTGGCTATGGTGATTTAATACCTCAATCGAGTATTGGAAAATTTTTCGGCTCATTTTTTATCTTGTGTGGAATTTTAATAGCCCTTTTACCAGTGCCAATATTATCATGTAAATTCGAAAAAATTTACAAAGAGTGTTCCCATGAAAATCGAAAAAAATCAGAGGAAATAGTATCAAGCTAATTTTGAAAGATTTTAAAAAACAAATTTTCTTTAATTTTTATTTCTTTGAAATAAATTTTGACAAACACTTAATTTTTATTTTATTATTTGTGATTTAGAATAATAATATTTAAAAGAAACTGGTATTGGTTTTTTTACTGTTGATAACTAAACTATAAATTCTTACAAGCCAAACACGAATTTTCGACACGGAAGCAATTAATTTACAGTACAATCATGACTAAGTTAATACCTGACCAAAGCCGAAGTTTAGGAACAAACTTTTTTTTCGCTTTTTAAGTCTAACCATGTCTAGGTGTTTTTGATCCGACTGAGTTTTCGAAGTCCAATCAAAGCTTAAAATTGCAAAATAAAGTCGAAAATAATTATTTTACAAAAATAAGCTTTTCATACAGGCCATTATCATTTACAGACAACTGTTATTTACAAAGAAGAAAAAGTGCGTTCTTTGTTGAAAAAAACGTCGATTTGACAGTTATGGTTAACGGTTCCTATCTGGCTAAAATTCAGTTTTGAAAGAACAATTTTTAATTAGAAAATAATAAAGCTATAAAACTTGATAGGTTAAAGAAAATGAATAATCCTAGATTTTAGCGTACAATCGAAAAATGGGAGCCAATCGTTTCATCGTTTTTTTTCATTGCAAATTTTTCGTAACATATTTTTCATTCTTAAGGAAAAAAAACGAGTCGGAAAAGGACGAAAAAATAAAAAAATTTTAATTTAATTAAGAAGATTTCATGAATTTTATTTCAGAGTGACTCTATTGTAAAACAATTATGCTATGAAAAACCTGAGATGAAAAATTTGCTATGAAACGTACCAGTGCCCGCAAAATTGAAAGATAAAATATATGAGATTATTTGAAGGAACCTGTTTAATTTGTTGTCAATCTTATTTTTCTTATTTTTTTGAAATCAAAATTTTTGGTAAACCTATTTAGGCTAATCGCCCAACCAGCACTAATCAACATCACTAAAAACTTCCTGTTAATCTAGCTTGTGATTTTTATATTTGTACATTTAATTTGGAATTTTATTTCTATTGATATAACAGGTGTCATTGATATAACATTAAAAACTTTATAGGCATCTTTTGAAAAAATTTTTTGAAAAATTTTAATCTCTTAAAATATTAAATAAAATAAAAATTTAAATAAAAAATTTTTGAAAAGCGGAAAAAAGCAAATCCATTTATTTGTCGTCTTTAATTATAATTAACTTAAACTAAAAGGGTTAAGGTTTTCATTATTCATTTTATTTTTTTATTTTATTTTTACCAAAGCAATGCAAAATATCATTTAGTAGCACAAATATATATGCAAGAAAAATGAACAGAATTGCAATTATTGAACTAGTTTTAATTACTGATTCAACTACAATCATTTCATTTGATTTTGTTTCACATTTTTCTCCGCTAAACATACTAAAACATTTACATTTTGCAGTATTGTCATTATCAAAACAATATCCATTATTAGAACATGTCTCAATTTGGCAAACATTCCTTTTAAATTCACAGTATTGACCATAATAAATTTCACTTTCATTCTTTCCTTTTAAGCATTGGCATTTAAAGTTATTTTCTGACAAGTTATCTTCACATAATCCATTATTAAGACATGGATTAGAAGAACAAGGCAAAGTTTTATATTGACATGCTGAGCCAACATAATTCTTATTACACTCGCAAACATATTTTGAGTTATTTATAATCTTACATTTTCCATTATTTGAACAATTTTGAATGCAATCATTTACATCCGTATTAGTTGAGATTATTTCAATTATTATTTGTAAATTTTTTTCAATAAAATTTTTAAAAAAATCGTCAGATTGTATTTTTGTTGTACTATCAGTTATAGTAGTGATTGTCTCAGTCGTCGGAGTTGTAATCTCAGTTGTTGCTGTAGTGCTTGTGATTGATTCTGTACTGAAAGCGTCGACAATCATACCTTCTTCAGTATTTATTTCCAAATTTCCAAAAACTAAATACTTCGGTATTATCAACATCCCATGTTTCTATAAATTTCATACTAGTTATGTTCCAAATATCAAGACTTTTTTTATCATGAATAACACCAAATGTTTGCTTGTTAAATATTTTTATAAAATTTAACTTGTACTCTTTTAGGCCTTTTGTATATATGACGACTTTATTCGATACAATATTCCAAACAGCCAAAAATTTTTCACATGCTAAAAGGACAAATTTTGGATTGACTATTTGAATTCCAAATATTTTAGTCCTTAATCTTGCAGATTTCAAGTCAATTAATTGGTTAGACGAATTGAAACCTTGTAAGCAAACAAAATCTCTATAGCATTCATTTATTATCAAATCTTGATTCAATGAATCTATGGCGTAAATTGAGCTATCCAGAAATTTATCAGATATAATTCTATTTTGGTTAAGACAATAAACAAAAGTCGACTTTTTATCATCTGAGCCAACAATCAAAACGTTTTTCTCTTTTATTAATACCATAGAGATTATTTTCCCAAAGCTATCATTTTTATATTTAAGTCTTTTGCTATTATCAAGAACATTTATAATTACGATATTTTTTTCATAAGCGGATGCTATATGAGTATTATTAATTTTTAAAACTGTTGAAACTTCATGGTCCTCGTTATTTCCTAAAATATTTATATAACTTGTATCAGTAAAACTGTATTCAATAATTTTCTTATCTTTGGTTCCAGCATAGATTTTAGAAGTATTGAAATCGTAATTCAAAGAAAGAATAACATCGGCATCTTTTCTTGAATAAAAACTTTGGCTGTTATTCCAAAAGAAAAGGTTCTTGTCATTTTCTCCAATTAAAAAGTAATGAGCTTGTAATACAAGAACTAAAGAATAATTTTCAAAAATAAAGAATAATAAGTTTTTATTATTCATATTAAGATTTATCTTTCTAAAAAAACTTGAAAAACAAAATTAAAATTTAGAGTTTTAAAAACATAAAAATTTTCTTTTTAAAAAAAGAAACTTTTAGCTTTGTTCTAACATTCAAAATCGATCTTTTTTTATTAAATTTTTTTTATTAGAAAGGATTTGTTTATCCATTTTTGCTGAAATTATTTAAAAATTTTCGAGTTTTCAAAAAATGAAATATTAAAAAATATAACTTCGAAATAAACAAAAATTCAAAAAGATAGTTGTTTTGTTTATTCAAAGTAGGAAAAAAGTTTACTTTAATTAAAAAAAATTATTTTAATTTGATTAAGTATTTAAGTTAAACAAAATATAAAAAACAAATTAGTTTTATTGAGAGAAACAAAAATTTAATATTTTTACGTATTTAAATAACTTTAGCTTTATGCAAAAAATAAAATCCCAGGGATATTTTGGGTTAAAATCTTATTAATTTTTAAGATAATATGATAGTTTTTGCTGAAACAAAAAAATCAAAGGAGCAAAATTTGTTTGTTTTTGCAGAAATATAAAAATTGTATTAACCAAAAAAAAATTGATATTCCCGTAAGGTTTTTTGATTCTTTAGTTGGCGCAAAGCCAAAACTTGGTTAGAAAAAAAAGAAAACGATTAGCATGTCGTTCAAATCAGAGTTGTTTACAAGTCTTTTAAGGCTTCAAGTCAAAGCCCAAAAAAGCTTTTGAAAGAGATAAAAAAATTTAATTTTTGGCAAAAAATAATCGATTTCTTATCAGAAACTATACAAAAATAAACATTTATGAATCAAAAACTTAAATTTTGAAATTAAAAAAAGTTCAAGTTCAAGTATTTGACTAGAAATGTAAAAAAAAAATTCAAGTCCAAGTCATCCAAACTTGAGACTTGATCAAGACTCTGGTTCAAATTAATAAATTTTTTTAGTTAAAGTTAAAAAAAAACTTATATTGGAATAAATCAAACAAGTCATTAGAGAAGTTGGAGTAGTTTGATGTTTTTGAAGGTTTTTTTGAAATACTACCGTAAACGCTTGCGCACTACTCCAGGAATAAACCAAAATATTCAGGTTTATTCCACTGGAAAACTTCCCATCGACACCATGTTAAAAAATTCTTTTTAATTTTTTAGGAAAAAACCAAAGATTTTTGATTTTATCCGGTATTAAAACTCAGTTTTGAGTTTTCTTCCTGGATTAATTATATAATTTTTAATTTTTTCGGATAAAAACTGGAAAAAATTTGAAAAGTTTTAAAAAAAAATTTTTTTTTGATTTATTCCATATAAAATAAACAAAATTGAGTTTTATTACGGATCTAGAAGGCGAAAAATTTTTTTTTGGACCAAACTTTTAGAAAAAATATTTTCAGTTTAGTTCATTTTTTTGTCATATAGTTGAAAAAAAATTTTTAAATATTGCAATATCATCAAAAAAAATCACCCGATTACCATAAGAACTCAAATTTAAAATTAATAGCAAAAATAAGCCTGTAAAAACTGTTTTAAAAATGATATAGCAATTTTTAGAAATAGTTTGATTTTTTTTAATGATATTGCAATATTTAATAATTTTTTTTCAACTATATGACAAAAAAATGAACTAAACTGAAAATATTTTTTCTAAAAGTTTGGTCCAAAAAAAAATTTTTCGCCTTCTAGATCCGTAATAAAACTCAATTTTGTTTATTTTATATGGAATAAATCAAAAAAAAATTTTTTTTTAAAACTTTTCAAATTTTTTCCAGTTTTTATCCGAAAAAATTAAAAATTATATAATTAATCCAGGAAGAAAACTCAAAACTGAGTTTTAATACCGGATAAAATCAAAAATCTTTGGTTTTTTCCTAAAAAATTAAAAAGAATTTTTTAACATGGTGTCGATGGGAAGTTTTCCAGTGGAATAAACCTGAATATTTTGGTTTATTCCTGGAGTAGTGCGCAAGCGTTTACGGTAGTATTTCCTCTCAATTAAATTTTAGTTCTTTTCTAATTTTATAAAAATTTCGAAAATACATATAACAACTAGGACTTGCGCGGTTCTTGCTGATTGAATCACTGAGATCCTTGTTTGATTAAGCCTCTAAATATTGCTATCAACCATATTTATCTCTTCTCCCTCTAATCTGAATTTGTTTTTATAGAGGTCATTCATTATGTATTCAATATATGACCACACCCTTTCGCCTCAATTATATGATCAGTACTGGTCACCTATTTTTTTGATGTCTAATAGGTGACCAACAAAATAAAGTTTGCAAATTCAAAAAAATTATGTTACCAGTTTTGTAAAAAAAATTATCACAAAAAAAAGTCTAAACATCAAAAGCTTCAATTGTTATTCAACTTTTTCTTGTTTTATTAGTCTTTACTCTAGTGTGATCAAATTAGTTTCCACATTCATTTAACATGGCTTCTTTTATTACAGTCTACGCTTTTTCACGTCTCATATTTGTCTGATTCCATAATTATCTCGAAAAATCTCCAGAACGGAATTATCTTAATATCATTAGACAACATTCACTTTAGTCCCCTGTCTCGTATATCTTGAGAGAGGTAGAAAAAGACATAAATAATGGGAATCTGAAAAAGATAAACTTAAAAATATTTTTAGAAATTTTTTTTTGAATACAGTCATCTTACCTTAAACCGAACTACTCGCTTATCGAACAAATTTTAATAGTCCCTATTCCCGTTCAAATACATTTCCATTAAAAAATTTTCTTTAATCCGAACATTTTTGTTCTGATTAAAGAATGTTAGATATATTAATGTCAACCTATAATTAAAAATTATTTCGAACAATTTTTATTTTGAAATATAAGAATTCTGTTAATAATGTGTAGTTTAATTTGAATTTTGTTATGTTAGATAATTTTGGAATCTAACCTTTTTTAACCAATAAATTTTTGTGGTAAGAGAAATGTTTGAGTGCAGAGTACTGCTGAGAAAACACATTAATAAAATAAAAAAAAATAAATGAAATTTTTTTTATCCGAACTTTTTTATTTTTTTGAATTAAATCCGGATTATCGAAAATCCGGAAAATTAATCCGAACTGTTTTTTTTCGGTCCCGAAGAGTTCGATTAAGGTGAGCTGACTGTACAGTGAATTTTCATATAAAATTGATAAAATTTGGTAAAAAAAAATTTTAATGTTTTTTCGGCTTCTTACAGTAAATTTCAATTCGCTCTGTTGATTCTAAATTGATTTATTTTTTATCATTTTACAGAATAATTTTTTTATTTTTCGTTCAAAAATTTGAAATTTTTTTGAATCGATTTTTGTTGCTTTTAATTTTATTTTAAATAATTTTATGTGATAATCTTATTTTTAATTTAAAAATTTTTTGTGTTTATGTGTACTTCTCTTTGTTTATGTTTTTTTCTACCTTTATCATTTATCTTCAGGAACGGGTGTGGGATAAAAACGCGCGTAGACTTTACTTAACGTGATTTTATCTCATAAGCTAAACTTTTGTGTAATTCTTATTAAGGTAATTTATTTTCAAAATTCAATTTGCTTGTTATACCTTGATGATTTTTTGGATTTAGACTCTTTTTTTCCAGAATTTTTTTAGTCAAGTTTAAATAGGTCATTTAATTGCCTTCCTATCACTTGCTAAATTATAGCGAGTTTTAAAAAATAATAAAAAGAGAAATTTTTAATGAAATGCTTTGTTTGAAATTTTCTAAAGAGTAAATATGTTGCGAATTGCAATAATTACAAGTAAGTGTCGCATAGATCATATTTTAAAGCACCCTGAAATATCTGTTAAATAAATTTTTAATGGACTTTATGTTACTTACAGCTTTTCTACCGTACCAGAACCATACCCGTACTCGAACACTACTATAAAAATTTTTTTTTTTACGGGTACGGTCTAGCTCGGTACGGGTCCGGTACGGTCGATACGGGTACGCTGTTGATTCGGTAGAAAAGCTTAAAAAATACCAAGTAAAAAAAAAAGATAAAAATAAATAAAAAATAAGTTATTAATTAACAATTAATAAAAATGTGGTGAAAAAAATATAATGAGTAAAAGCTTCTGCAAGTTTAGACCAAAATTTTAGCCTAAAACCACAAGTAAATCCCGTGAAAGGTCATTTGATGCCTTTACAGGCGAGTTGATGCTCAAAAAATTAAAAATCAAAGAACCAAAGTGATCAGAATTGATAAATTTAGTGCCTTGTACATAAAATAATAGTAGCTATTGGGATACCGTGGTTAATTTAGTCAAAAATTCTAAATGTCTTATAATTATGGAACAATTTTAATTAATGAAAATTTTAAAGGTTATTCTAAATGCCTTGCTGTACTGCAGATATGAAACCTGACTCCGTTTTCAACACACGAAATTATTCAAAATAGTCTAAAAAAATTTTAAAAAAATTTTTTGGAGCTTAAAAAAATAGTTTTCCTACAAATTTTTGCTTAATTCCACGTCTTATTGCATAAAAATAGCAGTGTCTTATAATTATGAAAAGCACTGTATCTTTATTTTTCTTTAGAGGATTCCAAGTAATGGACAGTTAGATTGTAAGGTTGACCGGAAATGTTGGTTAATATGATGATGTTGAAGTATGCCTAGTAGTGTTGGGAGTCGATTCAAATGATATTCTATACGCAAATTCGGACAAATAATTCAAAAATGCATCTTTTAGGTGATAAATTTTTTTAGTGTTTTAGTTAAAAAAAATATTTTTAAAGGTGTTTTGTTTTTAACTTAAGAAATGATTTTAATTCTTATGAATTACCGATTGTAAGTCTCATATATAAAAAAAAGTCGAGTCGAATTTAGTAGACCTTGTCAATTCCCAACACTAGCAAAGCAATTTCAAAATTTTAAGAGGAAGAATCGGATGCTTCATTAAAATATTATCGAGCAACTCAACAATCATACCCAGGACTCAATTCTATTCAAGATCTCAAATAAGATCTCATAAAGAAGCATGGTCATTTCTTTGACTGCTTTTTTTAAAGAAAATTTTAAGATCGGGTCTGGAATTTTTCAAGTTCAGTATATGGACTTTATTAAGAAATAGGTTTGGGGTAGCCAAATGTACTCATTCAATCTACACGTACCCAAAATATCTAGTTATGATGTTTGATGTCAATTCCATTCACAAAAATAAGAAAAAAATCAAAATGCAGAAGATGAGATTTCAACTGCAAGTCTTACGAGTTCACTTTCATTTCAATATGATTCAAATGAAAGTGAACTTGAAAAGTTTTCAGAATGAATTTCCATTTTTCAGCTTATAAATTAAGACTAAATATTCACTTTAGATTTTATTTAATAAAAAAGCAAATTTACTTGGCGTTTCGCTAAATTTTTTTTTTCTAAAGAAGAAATTTATCGCGGTACCTCGATTCGCTTCGCTTAAAAATTATACTGAATAATTTTGAATTTTAACAAAATGCATGCAAAAGCATCAACTTAATGAAACAAAACCCTATACCTAGACTGAAAATAAAAGACATTTTTGAGTATTTAAAAAAAAAACATTAAATGGGTTAAACTTCTTAAACTGTTTAAGAGCCATTCTATGGAATTTAAAATCAAAGTATATACAAATAATACCTTACAAATGCATTACATATTAACCATTACAAAAATTTAATAAAACAAAAACGAAAAACCTCTCATTTTCTAGTTTTTTATTTGTTGCTAAGCAATTTTAATATTTATTTTTGTGTATTTTTAATATTATTTTGGTTTTCAAATTTTTTTAAATTTTTGATAAAAAAATGACAATTTTGTATTTTTTTTTCAAGTAAAATAAAAGAATATTGATAAGAAATTCTCCAGTTAATTTTCTTCATTCTTTTTAAAGTTAACTACCATTTATGATCTGTGCTTATTTCTGATAAGAGAGTTATAAAATACAGAATCTATTTAAGAAAGCTCAAAATTTGGGTAATATGTCAAGGCAATCAAGTTTTTTTTAATAAAAAAAATAGAAATAAATGTTTTAAAAAGAAAAAAAATACATTTTAAGAAGTTAATTGTTACTGTGGGCAATTGTTCAGTATTTTATTTAGCTAGAGGCAAAATTTTTTTCTAAAAATCAATTTAAAAAAAAAAAACTATTTCCCGCATCACTTTTCTTTGTTAAGTCAAAAAAAATTAAAATTAGACGACTCTTAATTTTTGTTTTAAAGTTAAAAACCTTAAAAAAGCATTAAAAAGCAAAAAAAAAAATCTCAAAAGTATCAGACGTCATTTGACCCACTCAGTTATAATTAATAATTTGTTATTTTTTAAGAAAAAAAAAGTGTTGAGAATTTTAATTTTTTTGTTAAATCCTCGAGACAGAAATATAAAGCATTAGTGTTTTAACTCTAATTATAGAACTATGTATCATGTTAATAAGATTTTTAAATTTTATCTGAAAATATTTTAAAATGTTTTATCATTACCAAAGAACAATATCAAGTAAACAATAAAAACATTTTGGTTAATACAAAAGGACTGATAACACAATTACCCTAAGTATTACTAATTTTTGGAATTAGATAGTTTTTTTTTATCTGTAAGTCTATAATTTAAAAAAGATTATTTTATTAGTATAAACGGTAAAAACATTGAATTTAACTCCTTTACTTACAGTGAATATTTTTTCAAACATTAAAGACCAAAATCGGATAAAAAATTATTTTCTAAACCATGTGTGTATCAAACTCAAAGTTAGGTATGAAGAGCACGAGAAGATATTTACCCTCTCCATAGTATAGGACAAAAATATTTAAAGGACCGATGCAATTTCTTCGTAACTTGGGGTAAAAAAACACTTTTATATTAAAATTTTCAATAAATTAATTTTTAATATTTTTAAACCTTTTGAATAGCTAAAAAAAATTTTTTTCCAGATTTTTGATAGATTTTCAAAATTATCTTTCTAAATTTTTTTCATGACACAGAATGATAGTGTCAATTTTTTCTTTCAAAAAAGGCTCTAGCGATAAAAAGCTAAATAATCTTTAAAATAATAAAATTTATATTTTGTTGTTTAAACTAGAGAAAAATGCTGTATCAGTACCTAAGTTTTGTTTTTTGAGTAGGAAGAGATTTTTTCCAATTTTTAAATTATATTTCGAGTCCATTACTGACATTTTTAGAATTAAAATTTAAACAATTCAAGTTTGAAATTCACTTTTTTTCCACTTTTTTTGCTCTTAGATTTAGCTTCAAAACTTAGAATTAAGGTGAAGTTTTTGATTAAATCTTTTTGAAATTAACTCTAGATTTTTTTTAATTAACATTGGGATTAATTTTGTCCTCGAAAAAGATCAACGTTGGGCTTTACTATTGGAAAAACGGTTCAATTTGACACATCGTCTTAAAAAAATTATACAAAATTGTTATAACATGGTGTCGATGGGAAGTTTTCCATATAGGTTGTGACAATTTTTATTATTGAAAAAAAGCAAAATAATAATTTTATTTGGGATTTGAAATTGATTCGGTTTATTTAAAAAAAATAGGGTTCTTGAAAGTGATCCCTGGGACTACATACGGTTCAAGTTAAAAAAAGTGTTTTTTTTTTGCTTTTTTTCAATAATAAAAATATACACCAGAATGTAGAAAATTTTATGCTCTTTCAGAAAATATATGATTTAAAAAAAAAATTTTAATTTTATCATTGAATACCTTTGTCTGAAAGAACAACAACTTTTTAAAAGGTAAATTATTTTGAGATCCCTGGAAACAAAAATTTTTTTTTTGTCCCCCAAAAAAAAATTGAAATCTAGGCTTTCAAAGTAGCTTACGAATTTCAATTCAAAAAATAGAAATTCAGATAGCACTTAAGTTTTGAATTTCTTGAACTTTACCAGTTAAAAAATTTGTGCCAAAGTGAATTATCTATTAAGAAAGATTATAGTTTAGGCTGTTGGAAATTGGTCACACCAAGCAAAAAGCTTAAAAAAACTAATTTCGATTATTTACTCAAGTATAATTAACTTTTTTACAAAATATCTAAACACTACTTGCATGGCTTCACTAAAAAGCTAATTTACATAAGAAATCCGACACGGTCCTTTTATAATTTGATAAATTTTAGCTTATTTGTATTTATAAAGCCATATTAAAAAAAACTATTTAAAATTTAAACATTTTTAATATAATTTAAACTTTATATTACACAAATATTTTTGAATTTAACTTAATTTCATTTAAAAATATTTTTATAAAAAAAATACTTCCTAAGGTTTTCTAAAAACTTTTATTGTTATTTGATTTATAGAAAAACTATATGAAATTTTGCTTTTTTTTATTTTTATTGGGTTTCAATTCAATGAAAATGAAGTGATTTCTTTCTAAAGACTTCTTAATCTTTTTTATTCGTATCTGTCACTTTTTGTCTAATTTAAATTTTACGAATTCGCTGACGATACAATTAAATCAACTTAGTTACATTTGGGTCAGAAGTTTATTTGAAAATTTCTTATTTTTTTTCTGAGTTGTAGATCAAAATTCAATGCATTTAAATTCTTTTAATTGAAATTAGAAAATTAGAATAAATAATTTTATTAAAAATGTTCACAAAAATAAAAATAAATATTTAGGTCTGATAAAGCTGAAAAAAAATTTTTTTTGTTTTAAATTACCTTTAGAAAAACAATTTAATTTAATTTTAACTTAATTAAAAACCAAGGTAAAAGGTAAAAGAAAAAAATTTTATGCTTCGTCAGCTCATAAAGCTTGTTTAAGGTAGATTTTACAGCTATTCCGTTTCTTAAAAAAGGGTATTAAACTAAAATATTTAATAATATAGTTGAAATATCAGTTCGATTTTGTTCAAAAATAATTATAGCCTATTAATTATATTAAAAATAAGATTGAAACAAAACAAATTTGACTACCTTATATTCATTTGGCGCTTAAATAAATATACCGTTATTCCTCATAATAGACGCCATAGGTCTTAAGTTGTGATTGAAAAAAAATTGAGTTTGAAATTTAATTTAATCAAAAAATTTAGTTCCAAATTTTATTTCAAGAACAATGATAAATCAGATGAAGAATTAGGTGAAAAATACTAAAACTTTGTGCGTTTTTGACAATTTGTTGTTAGGAGTTATTATTCTAATTTACTTTATTAAAAGCTAAGACCAAAAGTGAGGTGAGTCAATTATTTTTTATTTATAATGGGCTTTATCGAATATTTATTTTGGAGATAGAAAGCAAAAAGTATTGGTTTTGGTTTAGGTAAAATTTACATTTTTATTAAATGTTTTAAAATTTTAATTTGTTTTTGGAAAAATCCGATAAACTTAGAAGACATAAATAATTAAAAGAAAAAAAAAAAAAGTTTTAAAATATCAAAAACAAAATTTTCATAAAATAGAAAATTTTGTAGAAGATTTTCTTAGCACAAAAAAATTGAAGTTGGATTATGCAAGTTCTTAGCTAAGTTTTTTTTTTAAAAATCTTTGATATTTAATCCTAAAAATATCTTAAATTTGATGGCCTTAGAGTAGAATCTGGTAATAAAAAAAAATTATAAGATTAAATATTGAATAAAATTCTAATCTTATTCCATTTATAGCTATTTGTCTTTAAGATATTTATATTAAGAAATGTCATTTTTTGATTGTACCACAGTTGGATTTAGCTAAAGCTTGAATTTTTTAAGAGTTTTGAAATGACGTTCGTTACTCCTTTAATATAGTACTCGCATTTTTTAAATTTCTAATATGTTCAAATTTTTAACTTTAAGGAGACACTAACCAATATCGAGACAGATTTGGACAGTATTGAACCAAAATTCAACAACAATATTCAAATACCAATCAGAGTTGTTTACAAGGCTAAAAAACAAGTCTCTACAAGTCTTTTAAGGCTTCTAGTTCATATTTTTGACTAAAAATTAAATTTTTTATGTTTTAAAATTTTTTTTTTTGACTTAGACTATGCATAAAAGGTGATCAGCTGACAACATCAGATAACCCACTAGACCCTAAATTAAAAGACTTTTTTTCGGAACTGTGAAATTTATTTCTATTCACTCATTTCAATTCAGCATTTAAGTGCAATTTTTTACATAATAAATTTTTTCTAAAGTTTAAAATCAAACAAACCAAAAAAAAAAAATTTTTTTTGTAATGGAAGAATTTTTTCAGAATTGATTTTATGTTGAGTTAGTTTGAATTAAAAATTATTTTGTTCTCACTAAAATAGTGTTTAAAAATTTAAACTAAATATAATTTTTTTAAGTAGTGTTCAAAACCATCACCGGCGACTTTTTTTTCAAGTCAAAATTAACTTACCGTAAAACCTGACAAACTAGCCCATGGTCTTATACTAAATAAGTGGGGGGCTAAAAAATATCAACCTTATAAATATCCTTATAAATATTATACATATAAGCCGAGAGCTTATATTAAGCCAGTTAAGTGACAAGGCGCATATCGTCTCCTTGTCACTTAGAGACTATAGAGCATACAATAAATCTATAGTCTCTAAGTTGTTTTCCACCACATAACTCATAACGACTTTATTTAAATAAGCTTGTATTCAATTCA
>NTPY01000207.1:331118-355242 GCA_002922825.1 Brachionus calyciflorus
TATAAGCCGAGAGCTTATATTAAGCCAGTTAAGTGACAAGGAGCGTGGTCTAACAATAAATCTATAGCCCCTAAGTTGTTTTCCACCACATAACTCATAACGACTTTATTTAAATAAGCTTGTATTCAATTCATGTAAATTTAAGTATAAGGTATTTAATTAAAAGCCCAGGGCCTATATGTATTTTATGGGATGGCTTGTATCGTCTCCAAGAAGGGGGGGGGGCTTATAGGCTAATACTCATCTTTAGTCCTGGGCTAGTTTGTCAGGTTTTACGGTAACACTATCAATTTTATGGTTTTAGACAAATAAGGAAACAAACAATTTTTCAAATTTCAATGTAGCAAATTTGTTACATTTTGTAACAATTTAAAGCTAAAAGAAAAGTAGAAAAATAAAAAAGTTATATCAAATTGAACGAATTGAAATGAACTTCACAGACGCCTTTTTCTAAATTTAGATTGATGATTCAGGTAAAGTTCAAAAAAAAACAATTTGTTTTTTTTTAAGAAAAAATTAATTTTTTCCTTAAAATATAGTTTAAGGAATTAACTATTTTACTTAGTAATAATTATTAAGTAAATTTTCGACTATGGTCATAGATTGCTTATAATAATCAAATATTTACTAATGAAAATAGGTTGGAAGTTTTTAAAAAATCACTCAAGCTCTTTTTCAGAAAGGACCACAACTTTTAATTATTCTTATAAAAATTTTTTAAATTTAAATCTCATGCCTCCTTGCAATTTAATTTAAACTTTTCTAATAAAAAATTTTCTTTAGGATTTGGTTCATTTATGAATCAATAATTATATTATTGTTTAGCTAATTTGAATAAGAAAATATTTTTAGAAAAAATTCTAGTTCAAATTTAATTTTTTATCAAATTTAGATTAAGCAATTTTTTCATTTTTTCTTCTGTGGAATTTACAACCAACTGGATTTAAGTGGATTAATTTTTTAAAAAATTCGTGTTTTAAAAATCGGATATTTTCCTACATTGTTCAGGATTAAATTGCTTTAAAAACAAAAATACATGATAACGACAAAAATAAAACTAGCTACTATCATATGACTCCTTTTTTTTCAATTAACAAATATTAAAAGCACATAGAATACACTTTAAGACGAAATAAAATAAAAAAATATCGATTTTCTACAAATAATTAAAAAATCAATAAATTTTTTCTATTTTTTTTTCAATAAGATTTTCTATTTTGAACCTGAAAATCAAAAAAGAAATTCTACCTTAACTAACTTTTAAATTTTTTAAAGGTATATAATCATTTCTTAAAATACATATTTACACGAATATATATTGTTTAATTTAAATTGAATTAACCAATTCATTGGTCTCTTTAGAGACTTATTACAAAATATTAAAAAAAAAAGAAAATATTTTTTTTCTGTAACCAAGGTGATTTATTCTTCTTACCAATTTTATATATCGAGATTTTTTATTGTTTCATGTTTCTTCTAAAGTACGCAGTATAAAGAATTTTTGACAATTTTAAATAATATTTTGGGGCTTTTTAAAAACGATATTTCAAATCAAAACAACAACAACAACAACTGATAATACGTTTTATCAATTTACTGCCTTTTTTATATTTTATGGCCGTCGAAACGCTACTTTAATTTAATTTACTTTAATTTTATACTTTCTCCAAAATTTGGAGGTTAATTCTATTCAATAAATAAATAAATAAATAATAACAAAGCCTTTTAACCAAATAAAAATTTGAATTTTAAATTTTCAAATATTTCAAAATAAAATGGACCTGAAAAAAATTTAAAAAAAAGTTTTGTTTCTCTAATTTCACAATTTTTTCTAATTTTTAGAAATTTTTTATTTTTGAGTTTTTTTTAATGGCAACCTACGACGGTATTACACCACGTCATCAAGACGATTTTAGACAAGCGACACAGCGAACTGATAATTCTCAAACTAGAAATGAGAATTATAACGGATTTATGACCCATCGTGAAAACGAGCCAGTGTCTAATCCAAAAAGTTTATCTTTGGAATATGGTAAAACCATACGACTTCTAAGAAACGGCGATGAGTTTTATAAAGGTCAAAAAGTTGTTATTAACTCTCGTAAATACCGTTACTTTGATGTCTTTTTAGATGATTTATCCGATAAGATGCAAGCTCGTTTTGGTGCCGTGCGTAATATTCACACACCTGTTCATGGACATAGAGTTAAAAGTCTTGATCAAATCGAAGATGGAAAAACTTATGTTGCTTCAGGAGCTGGTCGATTTGTAAGACTTAATTATTTAGAAATATCTGAGGGAAAACGTACGCGTCTTCCAAATCGACTACCAGCTCTACACAGAAATGTCGATTATTCGAATATTCAAGTCCCACAATACGATAAGCCAGCTAATATTTTAATTTATGTTTATAGAAATGGAGATGTTCTAACTCCACCAGCTAAAGTTTTATTAACAAAGAATACTTTATCGAGCTACGATGCTGTCCTTAATGAAATAACATTTAAGGTTCAATTATTAAATGGAGCTGTTTTAAAGTATTTTTTAAAATTTATTTAAAAAATTATTAAAAAATTTAAATTATTTGTAATATTAAGATTATATACTTTGGATGGTGAGACTGTTGTTTCACCGAATCAATTACACATGGGACATGGTTATGTAGCGGCAAATAAAGAGAAATTTAAACGATGTGAATATTCAACACAACAAGATCTTTCAAATGGCTCACCAAGAAATGTTCGCAAAATGTAAGTTAATTAAATATTTTCCATTAAATATGTTTTTTCTTCTCTGTTGAATTTTAATTGTTTTTGATGTAATTTTTATAAATTTTTAATATTATTGAAAGCATAGGTTTTTTTTAAATTAGTGTTTTTGGTTACCTAAGCAATAACCTGAACTTGGGTTAACAAATAATTTTATCTGAGATAATAGAAATTGATAAAACAAAAGTTTGAAAAAGAAGATATCCTTTTTTAATTATTTGAGAGTTTGTTAAGCTTTTGATTGTTTTAAAAGAAAACAGAAATCTTATAATTGTCATTGAGAGAATAATTTTAGAAAAAATAAACATTGATATTTACATAGAAAAAAGAAAAAAGGAATAAACACTAAGAATACCTATACTCTAACTTTTTCCGTAACAATGTTTGGATTTAATTTATTTTTGGATTTCCTTTATAAGAAAATACTTTTGATAGAATAAACAAAAATTTAGAAGCCTCGATTTTTTTGTTATTTTATATTGTTTGTCTTGGAAAAGTTAATTGAAAAAATTTATTTTATTTGTAAATGTTTATTTGTCTGATTTCTACCAGATCTGATTTCTGAAGAATAACGATAACGATTCCATTTGATTTGGCAATTAAGAATTCTCATTTATATTTGGTTTAATTTTTTGTGTTCTATAAAAAATATACATACAATTTTGAAATATTGCAATCTAAAAATCTTAACTCCAAATAAAAAATTAAAATTTATAAAATATTTTTTTTAAATGAAATTCATGGGATGAATTTGATGAATTTAATTTTTCTTAAAAAATTTTAAATAAATTCAAATTAAAAGAGATTATTGTTTCCCCACAATGAAATATCTCTTCCCCACAAACACGTTTGTCTTCGCCACAAACGAATTCTAAACACCAAAATATTGTGTTACACCAAAATAAAAAAAATTATTATTCCAAGTTTTTATAAATATTGAAAAAAATCTTTTCGGTACAATTACTTTTTTGCCAGAATAAATATAATTTTTGTACTAGAATAATGGTTTGAAGTTGAAGGTATGACAATTTTTTAAATGGAGATTTTCGGATGATACTTCTGCGAAAATAATGCTGAAAATTTTTCTCTCACTTATTTACAACAATGGGCGAATCTTAATAATTTTTATCTATTTCATTAAGGGAACATGGGTAATCATTGAAAGAAGGAAATTTTCTACCAGTTCAGCCCCATATTTATTATGAGATTAAATTATTGATTAATTTTTTTAAATAATTATTGGTACGGCATTCAAACGAAATCATTCGTTTTTAAGGCTTTGAAATATTTTTTGTGTTGAAGAGATATTTGTTTTTTTTTTGAAATTTGTGCTAAAAAGTTTTTGATTTGTGGTGAAGAGATTTTTTAGTAAAAAAGGTTGTTTAAATATAATAAAAACCAAAATATAATTTTATTAGGATTTTAATATTGTTTCAATTTAAATTGGAGTTTTTTAAATGCTAATATTTATAAATTTTTATAAATTATCCTTCTATACCAGGCTGTTCTGGCACCTCCAAAAAAAAAATTTTTTATGCATTCTCGAACATCCTAGCATTCTTTTATTGCATACCTAAATCTGATGATATTATTCAAAATTAAATCCTTGCTTTTTTTGATAGGAAACGGTATTCTTTGTCAAATTTTTTGAAAAGAAGTAAACTTGATACATTTGTCTAAAAAAAATTTTTAAGCAGTTTTACAAAAATTGATTCCTTTAACTTTAAAAACTCCTTATTTACACCAATTTATTTTCTTTAAAATTTTTATACTTGATACTTGTTTTTTCTGGAAAAAAATTTGATCAAATTCTTTTACGGAATATAGAATAATCCGAATAACCGAATCTCGTGTAAAAAGCATATTTTAAATAGAAAAAATTTGATCAGATTATCAAAAAGTCGGGAATAATGAGTTGCGGATAAACGAGGTTAGATTGTATTATTAGGATTCTGTATCTTCTCCTTGTATCAAAATGAAAAAAGTCTTTTGAGTTGTTGATTTTTTTCCCTTTATATCTTATCATTCTATTACCTCGAATTAATTGCATGTAATCAAGAATAGATGTTTGTCTTTAGAGTGCTCTTGACTTGGAAAAATTTTTTATTGATTAAACATCCAAAAGCTTGTTTTCTGCATTTTTAAAATGTTTAATTTTTAGTCAAAACTCAGGAGATGTTTTAAAAGTTGAAAAAATCGAATTGTAGGTTTTAAAAAAAATCTAATTTTTATACGAGCTCTATTGGAATCGCTATAAAAAAAAATTCTTAAAATTTTTTAAATATTGTTTTAATGTTCGTTTGTATATTTATTTTTTTTATTTTCACAGAAACTCACAACCTATTCACAACTCATCTAATTTGTCGACATCTGGAAAATCTACATTTAGTTACCCCGGAAAGCCTTACACTGGATGGTTAGACAAAAACTTGAACTTTCTTCTTAATCTATTTAATTTAAGACTTAATTAAATTATTTTTTTTTCTGTCTTTAGGCACAAGGAGCAAAAACGTGAGGGTAGTTTACCACCAGTAATTGGACCAAGACCGAATAGACAAAATCAGAATAGTCAAAAATCGAATAATAGCCGTTTGGACTTAGACCGTGATGAGGGCGGAATTTTCAAAGCTAAGAACAAAAATCCGAATAATGCTAAAACTATTCAAGATTCAAAAGACATGTATGTCGATATGCCTGTAGATTACAGAAAGCCTAGAGAGATTATTGATGTAAGTCTACTTTTTTCAAATTAATATGATTCTTTCAACCTCCTTTTTTCTTGACATTCTCAATTCAAAATATTATATGCGAGAAATCGACTATTTTGTAAAGCGCTTTTACGCCAATATTCAAAAAAAATAATTTAAAAAAATTTACATAAAGGCTCATTTTCATTGAAATTTTAATACCGTCTCAAAAGTACATAATCTTTTTGCTTATTTCAGTCTAATAAATAAATTACAATGTACCTTAAGAGATTTTTCTAACAATTAGAAATAAATCGAATGACATGTCGCTAAAATAGAACATTAACATCGCAAAATTTTTTGCTGACTTTGACAGTAGGTGCAGCAAATTTTGCTTCACTGTTCAACATATTTTTTTGTCGCGAAAAACACTTTTTTCGACTTTGCATTTTGTTCAAAAAAAAAATTAAGAAAAACGAAAATTGATCAAAAACTTTTCAGGAATTTTTGCTTTAAGAAAATTTTTGAGTTGAAAATGTCAGAAAACAAAATAAAAAAATAGTAAAATTTTAGTAAAAATAATTTAATTATTTAATAAATAAAGGAGGAGATTGATGATAGAAGAAATCGTGCACCATTGCCACAAAACACAATCGCAAAAGCTAATTCAAAACAACCACAAAAACAACAACAAAATTTAAGACAATCACCAGTTCAGCCTAAGCAATCAGCATTCGAACCCGTAAGTTAAAAAATAAAAAACAATCACGCTTAAAACCGCTTTAAAAAAAATTAAACACATTTTAATCATATCCTTCGAACGCTTAAAAAATCAAAAAAGAAGCAAAAATCATTTTTTAAAATAAAACTTAATAAATTCTATTATCAAATCATTCAAGCTAAACATAAAAATTTCTCTTTTTTTTTCTTCTAAAAAATTATTTTTTTTCCCAACTTAATCTCAGCCGCCGACAGATGATAACTTAACAATGAACTCAGTAAATATGAGCGATATACCAACTATTGATTCATCTACTTCGTCAAATGACCAAGAATACAAATCTTATCAAGAACAACTTAATTACAAAATTGAGTATAATCAAAATTATCAAGCTTTTGAGGACGAGCTAAACGAAATGATAAACAATAGAACGTTTACTTATGAGCAAAACGAAGAAGCTAATTTGACGAGAGCTTTAAACATGAACGATAATTTAGAAGAGACTTATGAGATTGCTGGTGATTTGGGTGAGAATCAAGAAGATAATGATGATGAAGCTCATACTCCGATTCAAGATGATAGTTATTATGCCCAACCAGAAAATGAAAATGATCCAGATACACCTGTTCATCAAGCTGAAGTAAATGAAGAAGATCCAGATACACCTGTTCATCAAGCTGAAGAAAATGGAAATGATTCAGATACACCTGTTCATCAAGCTGAAGAAAATGGAAATGATCCAGATACACCTGTTCATCAAGCTGAAGAAAATGGAAATGATTCAGAGACACCTGTTCCTCAAGCTGAAGAAAATGGGGCCGAACTTGTTGAAGACGTCACTCAAGATAGCCCTGTTTCAGAGCGTGAAAATTCGCCAGTAAATGAAGAGGCTCAAATTCAAGGTGATGAAATTGTTGATGCCAACGAGGAGGTACTTAAAAATGAGATAAATCTCAATAACGAAGAACAACAGATTAACGAAAATGAACAATCAGAAGAAGAAGTAACCGAAGATGAACAAGAAAATATTACTAACGAATTAAGAGTCCCGAGTGCTAATGAACAAATTTTATCCGAAACAGCTAATGTGTTAGATAAATTAGTCGAAAAAGTTGACAATCAAGCTAGTGAGGAATCCGAACAAATACCAAAATAAAACATCTATTTTTAAAAGCTCAACAGAAAAAATAAACAATTAAAACATTATATCTATTTTATTCGTAGAATTTTAGTAGTTTTTTTTTTTTTTTAAATACCATTCAAATGTTTAAGAGAAAAACAGAAATTTTTATGTTTAGCCTTTTTAAAAAAATAATTTTATTTTTGATATTTTTTTGAAAAAAAAATTTTTTTTTAAATTCTAACACAAAAAAATTAACGAAAAAAAAGGTTTTTTTTTTAATTGAATAATTTTGTTTTTATAAATTAAATTTAGTATTAAAATAGATTATTTTAGATAATAACATTTAGATTTTAATATTTATTTAAAATTTTTTTTATGTTCATCGACACCCGAATCACAAAGCAAAAAAAGCGTTATAGTACAGTACAATCCAAAACAAAGTTAAAGACCTGTTTAAACACTGTTTATACAGAACATACACAAAACAAAACCAAAGCAGAAACATAAACATTTTAAAATGGTTTTGTGTCGATTTTGTTTCTGTTCTGTGTTGTTTTTGTTTCGATTCTGTGAAAGACCTAAGATCGATAAACGTTGTTCGTACTCTAAATTTCTGAGGTTCGGTATCAATTTAGTTGCTCTATGTTGTACTTTTTCTATTTCAGTTATACCCTTTTCAAAATACGGACACCATGAGCAGATCGCAAACTCTAAATGAGGTCTAACTAACGAACAATATAGAAGTTTAATTGTTTCAAGGGTAGGGTATCTAAATGATTTACGAATCATTCCTAAAATACGTAATAAAGAGTTCGGATTAAGTTGAGCTGACTGTATGTCATTTAAACCCATTAAAGGTCTTGATTGATTAAGGTATATAATTTAATTTATATTTTTCTTGATCAGATCCTAAGTAAAATTTTACATTATAATTAGAAGTTTTATAAAATCTTCTACATTACAAAGCTAAAATAAGTTAACGGCGTGTTTGAACATTTTGCAACATGTTTTCGAACAATTTTCGAGCAGTGTTTACTTCTGTTCGAAAAGATTTGTGTTTCTGTTCAAGTTTTCATTAACTTATTTAAGCTTTTTATGTCATTTAATACCTCAGGCAATAATTTTTTAAAAAAACTTTATTTGGCAACTTCATTTTTCTCCTTTCATTTTTGTAAATCCTAGTAATTTACAAAAATGAATATTGATTTCTTTTCAGTATTGCGAATATTCATGAAAGATTATAATAGAGTTTATCCCCGATTTTTTGAACCTCGGTTGTCATGCATAATTTAGTTCACAAAATTGAGAGTTCATAAAATGGGATACAAAATTACATACATAAGAGAGAGTTAAAAAGTTTGAGTTATTTTAACTTCATAAAATCGGGGCTACACTGTAACTCATTAACGTTCTAAAATACTATTGAATTGGATATTCATGGATTTACATGAAAATTTATGAATTTTTTTTTGAAATTCCCGGAGAAATATGAAGATAAATGAAAAAGAGAAGAAATCTCAAAATTTCCCAAATAAAATTAAATTTTTTTGTTGTAAAACCATTTTTTTTCTGTTGAGAGCATGAAATTGTAAATAAATATAATATCTTGTAATTAAATGGTTGTTAAAAAAGTTTTTAAAAGCGCTTTAGGTCTTTTTTTTGTATTCTGTATTAGATTTAAAAAAAGTTTATATTAATATAATTAGGATTTTTTGATAGATTTTAAATAAAATTGAGCTTAAAATTAATTTCTTTTTTTTTAAACAAGAAAAAATATGATTATGACGATGACAATAGAAATCAAAGTTATAATAATAATCTTAATCAAAGCAACTTAAAAGAACAACAATCTCATAGATCTAAAAACTCGTTAAATATTGATTTATACGCTGACGATAAAGATTTTAATAATACAATTAATAAAAATGAACAAAATGATAAATCCTCACGATTAGATGTATCACCCAATACCCAAACAAAAAGTCTAAATCAAATAGATTATAATGAAAAAAGCAACCAACCGATTCATAAAGATGAAAATTTAACTGACGAAGAAGCAGCTCTTAGAATTCAATCATTTTATAGAGGTTTTAAGACACGTGAGGATTTAAGAAAAGTAAGTTTTCTGAATTTAACTGTAAGAATTTCTATTAAATATCAATTAAATTTAAAATATTTTTTTCAGAAAAGCGTCAACTAAATTTTACAATAAAAGAAAAATTTTGCATGCTCTCGAATTGAATCCTCAATTTTGGTTTTGAAAAAAACTCAAGATTGGATAAATTTAGTGAAATGAAGTTCAATTATTTTATGAGAAATTTTTTAAATTTTGGAAACATTTTTCAAAAAAAAAAAAAAGCACATTTTTATCAAACAACCAAATTTTATATTTTTTATTTTTAAATTTTTTTAATTAATAAATAACTTCTACAAAAAAAAGATAATTTTAAAAAGATATTTTGTTCTATTCACTTTTTTGAAAGCTTTAAACAATATCTAATTGATTTAAATAATAATTATCCAGATTTTGGCCAGAGTCACTGTGATTCCTTTTTCTTGTTTCTAATCTCGAAATTATTTTTTTTTAAAATAAATCTTACGTAGTAAAGCAAAATTTGCTGCACCAGGCTTCTAAGTCTCCAAAAAATTGTGTGTTTTTTTTTTTGGTGTGCAAAGCTGTATATAATTATCTTTGAAAAAATTTTAGCAATCTAATTTTAAAAACAGAATTAGATAAAATATATTTATTTAATTTATTTATTTAATCAAAATAATGACCTAAGGTCAGCTGTTTGAAGGTAGGACGACCTTCTTTCAGCAAATAGAAAACGAACAAAATTTGTACAAAACTCGAGTAAAAAAATTAAAATAAAATTAATAAAAATAAACTAGCTAAATATACAATTTATGAAAAAAGAAAAATAAAATATTAATATAAGTTTAATTGGTATAAAATAGATTTTTTTGAACTGATATTTACATTAAAGTTTTTTACGATTTCTTTTTACGAGTATGTTATTATCCATGTTTTTTGTGAGATAAGAGTTACAAAGCTTTACTATTCTTTGGTTGACTGAGTCTAAATTAGAAATTGTTAAAAGGTGGTTTGGACGTATACAATATGCTTTTGAGCTTAGAATTTTGATAAGATTGAGTTTTGATTCACACCTTGATGATAAATCATGAAAATGTTCTGCAAAAGTAAGTCCAGGGTCTAGTTTAAAACCCAACAGTGTTGGATTTAGTTTTTTTTGTATTTTTTGGTGATTAATGTGAAGATTTAAGTTGGAACTAAAATGATACGAGGCTCTGTTGTAATTTTTTGCTACAACTAAGTAATTGGATTTTTCTACATTTAGTTTTAAGCCTCTTTTACTAGTAAATTTAACTATTATATTTGTTGCTTTTTGCAGTATTTTATTGACTGTTTTGAGTCTTGAATTGGCAAACCAAACCGAGACGTCATCAGCAAATAGGGCAAAATTTAAGTTCGGATGAATTTTTTTTAATTTTTTGCCTAAATCATGAATAAGGCAAATAATAGGGTACTTAAGCATCCGCCTTGAGGAACACCGTTGTTGATTTGTTGCTCATTCGACTCATATAAAATATAGGTTTGGAAGATCTAAACGAGTTGAAATGATAAGTATTTATTAAAAGGGTTTTTATGGATTTAGTCTTTGCTTAATGAACTACGTATCTCTTCTTAATTTTTTTCTTTATCGCATCGATATTTATCGTCATCAAATTTATCTTGTAATAAAGATTCATCGTCTGTTCAGTATATTCCAATGGTCTTGTCTGATCTACATAAATAACCTATCGAAATTTATATCCGGCGAGTTAATATTTTTTGTCAATTTTCTATTTCCTATTTTTTTTATCAACAAAATACGCTCAGCAAAGAACTTACAGTTGTTTTTATAAAAATTGTAACTTAACGTCAACCGTAACCGTAATCAAAGCTCAAACATCTTAAAATTGAAAATGAAGGCTAATTAACACAGGTTATGGTTACGGTCAAAAGTTACGGTTGACGTTACATTTTTATTAGAACCAAAGTAAAAGTACTTTTGCTCACAAAATATACTGGTAAGTAGAGAAGCAAAATTTGCTACATCTGGTTTTGAATTCTGCAAAAATTGTGCGTATTTAACATCATTTAAATTTTTGCATGTTTTTTTTTTGGAAAAATAATTTTATATTTCAATCTTGATCACCCTATGAGGCAAAATTTGCTCCAAAATATTTTTTAAGAAATTTTCAAAAATTCTTATAAAATTTAGTTTTTGGATACCTGAAAAAGACACACCCCCCATTTTTTTATTAAAACAAACACCTGGGTGTTTTTTTGGGAAATCGATTTTCGATTATGGGTTACTATTTATCAAAAAATTCTTATTTTTTTCTAGTATTTAGTAATCATTTTTGAATTTTCATATGTTCTCTTTTTTTGGTAGTTTTTGCATTATAAGTAGTTTTAAAAGTTAAACACCCGGGTGTTTTTTGGTTTTTGTAATTTACACTCCCCTTGAAATTTTAACATTAAATTATGCTCATAAAATCATTACTAAACGGTACCCTAGTACATTCCGTGCCTTTTTGTTTTGACCCAAAAATACCAAGTTACATTCGAAATTTGATAATTCTTAAAACACCCCCATAAAAATTGATATGATTGAATTTGTATCATTTAAATTTTACTCCTGCAAAATTATTCTGTAACTGTGCATTTTGTAGGAAATTTCAGAGTAATTGCAAAACAAATTATTTATCACATGTTACAGTTTACAGAACTGATTTATAAAATTTGCATAAAAAGTTATTCGATTTTTGTAGTAGATTTCTGTATTAAAATTATATTTTAGCACTAAAAAAGTGTAAATTCCTTCAAAAGTTCCTATAAAAAACATAAGAAATCGAATAACTTTTTATGCAAGTTTTATAAATCAGTTCTGTAAACTTTTCATCCATAAACATCTGACCGATTTTAAATTTTTACTAGAACTCAGAGACTAAGTGATCATTGTGGTTACCTACTGAGCTAAATGAAACTGGTCAATTATTTTTTGGCCACTTGGTCACATATTAATGGGGCACAGTTTATTGTTTCATTTTTTTGAATCAATATCTTCAGGAATTTCTAAATTATGATAAAATACACTAACTTAAAAATAATTTACCTAATATTTGGCTGGCTTTATTTTCCTACTCACTTTAAATTAGTGTAATAGTTTGGTTAATTATGTTACCTTCAATCCTGGAAAGAGCATCAGCGTTTGGGTTATGATCAGTAACAATAGTAAATTCTCTACCATAAAGATAATATTTGAATTTTTCTACACCGAAAACCATTCTTAAAAGTTCTCTTTCAATAGTCGAATAGTTTGGTTCAGCTTTATTTAAAGAACGACTGGCGTAGAAAATTACATTTTCTCTACCATGCTCGTCTTTTTGGGTTAGAATTGCTCTTATCCCAATATTCAAGTTATTAATGTAAAGGATTTAGAAAAATCAGGAAAGGCTGGTATTGGTGTTTTCGTTAGTAAATCGATAATTTTGTTAAATGACAACTCACAATTTTTATCCTATTTAAATCGTACATTTTTACGGGTAAGTTTGTTTAATGGATCCACAATATCAGAAAAATTTGGAATAAATTGTCTATAGTAGCTAGCAAGTCCTAAAAATTGTTTAAAGTGTTTACATGTTTTTGGTTTAGGATACTCTTTTATAACCTTTACTCGGCTTTCATCTATTTCAATTCCTTTTTCTGATATCTTGTATCCAAGAAACATAGTAGTTTTACGAGCTATCTTACATTTAACAGTTTTTACTTTCATGTTCGCTTCTTTTAATCTTATTTTATATCAGAATTAATGGTCACTACAGATGGGGAATTTTTAATTTTCTGGCCTTTACATTTAAGTATACTTTTATTAAATCAATAATGCAATTATTGGATTTTAATATATCAACACCAATGATGACATCATTCGATAAGTTCTTAGCAATAATGAAGTCACCTTTGATTAATTTTGAGCCAAGATTTAAATTAAGGGAACATTGACCATTAACTTCGAGAGGAGAACCATTAGCCGTAATCCAATTTTTGGATTCTTAATTGGATCACGTTTAAAATTTTCTTGTGAAGCGTACTTTTCACTTATAAATGAGGTAAGAGCTCAAGTGTCAATTAATCAATCTTTATTTTTATTATTTATTTCAAAGGTACACGATGTCGAATATTTCGAGGAAGAGTTAATTATTTCTTTTTCCAAACAATTTAATTTTTTATTTACAGGATTTTTGAGGGATTCAATAGAATCTACGGAATCATTTCCCTCTTTAGGTTCGGTAAAAATTTAGTTTAAATTTTTGTTAGTGCAGTCTTTAAGTAAATGTCCCTTTTTACCACACTTAAGGCATAGGCCTAACTTTAGCCTGCAGTCCTTTTCAATATGACCAGGTTTTTTACAATAATTACAATTTACTATATTCTTTTTAATTGGACTGGTCATTTTAGGTTTGGTTACTGTTTGGCAAAGCTTAATCATTTCATTACATTGGACACTGAAATGATTATTTTTTCCACAGAAATGACAAAATTTTTTATTTGCCTCTCTATTATTAAAATTTTGTTTAATTTTTGATTGAGTTTCTTTACTAAAACTTCTAATAGGAACTTCACTGATTTTATTTAAAGACATTTCCTCTTGCTCATTGTTGTTATTTTCGATAGTTTTCGCGAGGCTCCAAAGTAAATTAAAATCATTAGTCATATCCGTGACTAAAAAATTTTGCACTTTTTTATCACAGCCTCGTCTAAAAACATAACAAATATTTTCCTCAAATAATTTTCTTTGTTCACATTTTGCCTTTCTTGTATATTCTAAAAGTCTATGAGCGAACTTATCGATAGTTTCTTCGGGATTTTGTTTAGCACTAAAAAATTCAGCTATTAAATTACAAGTTGAAAAATTTGGTCTTAATTCTTTAAGCATATGTTGCTAAATTTTATCATAATTAAATTTTTCTTCTGATAAGAGCTGATATTTTTGAAGTGCTATATCTTCGAAAAAACTTACTACCTCTAAACCTTTTTCCTCTTTTGACCATCGTGTGGTCAACAATTCAAACCTCTCAAACCAGCTACTTACATTTTGTGATGGGGTAGTTTCTATTCTTAGACTTTTATTGATGTTAATAGATTTAGTGAGAGCCTTCAAAATATCAATAAAATTTGGATCAGTAACTTCTGGTACTAACGCATCGTCAAATTTTTCTTCATCCGGTTGGACCTCATCTTTAGAATTTTTACCTAGTTCTTCCTCTAATTTCAACTCAGACAGTATTTCTGTAGGAATTTTAATATTAGCTTTTAATCCTAATTTTAAAGCACTTTCTCCTAAGCTTATAAGATTTTCATCTCCTAATTTTAATGCTAATTTTAAGACACAAGAAATCCAATCAACAGGTTCCAATGTTTCCTTATTACTGACCTTGGCAATGGTTTCATAATATTCAGAATATTTTGATTTGAAATTTGTGAGGGATTTTTCATTGAAAGTTTTGTTCAAGCAATTAAATATATTTATGAGAGCCTTTTCAGTCGCTAAAGAGATGCCTTTGTCTTGAGTATTTAACTCAGTTTGATTTTGATTCTGAGCCGTGACTAGCACTGCTGTCACCACTTGTAATAAACGAAATCGTTGCGAGGGTTATTAACTAGTCAAGACGGACATGAGAAATAGAACAGAAGGCGCAAACAATTCGACAAATTAGTATTTGAGGCCCTAAATGCGTTAATAATGATAATAGGGACACAGAGCACTACCGGTCCGGTAGAGATAAGAGGATAAGGGACTGGTTACTAGGTAACCGAATAAATAAAATTTATTTTTGTTTTAAAATATTTATTTATTTAAAATATACTTCGTAAAATACAAGTCTGAAAAATAAAAATAAAATTATTTATTTCGTAAATCTAAAATAAAAGTTAAAATTTAGTTTATTAACTTTTTTTAAAATAAAAATATAATGTTGCATAATAAAGAGTAAAATGAAACATGAGGCGACATCTAATGTTTAAATAATTAAATTATAATTTTTTAAGTATTTTTTCAATTTTTATAATTTAATTATTTAACACATTACATTAGGCGATTTTTTATTTTTTCACCAATATTTCTGAAACAATCACCAAAAATTATGAAAAAAATACAAAATTAATAACAAAATTAGTAAAAAATTATCGGTTTTGAAATTACTAATTTAATCAATTTGGGTAATCAAAATATCCCTGTGAATGATGATGTTGAGCAATATTCTGAATACAAATGGTGTAAAACTAGAAGCTTCGGCTTGTCGAATTGCTCAAAAGTCTATTATAGATGCAAATACTCAAAATGACCTGCAGGTCTATATCTTTTTTATTTTAATAATAAATCAAAAATCTCGCTGTATATAAGCTGCATGACTTATTTAGAACTTTTTTCGCTAGCGAGTTAATTCCAATTTTTTAGAGGAATAAAAAATGTATTTTTCTTGCTAGCGAAAAAAGTACTAGCCGAATTTTTAGGTGAGCATGTGAGATTATAATATGTCTCTAACAGGTATTTTTTCATTTTTCTTAAAAATTATTTATTAATTAGTATTAATTATTTAATTAATTAATTAAAGAAAAATATTTTCGTATTTCTTTCTTTTTCTGTCAACCAATTATTTAATCAATTTAGATGACAAACGAGAAAACATGGTAAATAGGAAAAAATTCCAATGGAAATTCACTGAGTTTCCAGTAAATTTCCCGGAATTCGAAAAGGCCAAAAAAAAAATTCGTTTTTTAATGTTTTTCCCTCCATATTAGTTTTAAAAAAAAATTTCTTTGAAATAAATATTATCGAAAAAAAATCATTTCGGAGAATTTATATCCATAATATTTATTTCAAAGAAATTTTTTTTAAAACTAATATGGAGGGAAAAACATTAAAAAACGAATTTTTTTTTTGGCCTTTTCGAATTCCGGGAAATTTACTGGAATTTCAGTGAATTCCGATTAATTCACTTGAAATCTAGTAAATTCACGATTTTTTTTTTCCAAGAATTCCGGTGAATTCACCGAAATTCACGAGAATTTCGGGGAATTCACGAGAAATCTGGTGAAAACATAGTGACAAATCAGTACTGTATATTTTTGTAAATAAAAATTAATTTTATAAAATGATTGCAATTTTTATAATCGAAATGTAAAATTGGTGATGTTTCAGAAATTTTGGTGATTTCATTATAACAAGCCTTTAAATTAAATCAAAATTATGTAAACTTACGAAAAATTTTTCTTTTCCTTATTTACTTAAAAAAGAACTAATATAAAACAAAACTTAGATTAATATGTAGAATTTTTGTTTGATTTCTGACAAGCTAGTTTTTCAAATTCACTAAATCAATCAGTTGTTTGACTTGTTTTTTTAAATCACCAAATTTTATTCCTAAAAATTCAATTTGTATAAAAAGAAATGTAATTATTTTCTGTAAAAATATTGACTTAATTCCTGAATTTTTTTTAGTTTTTCTTTTAACTCGAATAAAATAATATATACAATGAGACAAAAAAATTAATTAAAAAAGATCGATTTCTAGACTTTGAAATATTTAATTCAAGGTTCCTTTTTTAATTTAAAAAAATTTGTGTCTCAAATATAAATATTCAGTTTTTTTTAAAATCTAGTTTCAAACGATTGATAATATAGCAAAATGATTAAAACCTTTTTTTTACTGATTGGGCAAGTTATTTTATCGCAAGCACAGTATTATTTAATTGGAGAAAATGACAAGAACCTTTTCTTTTGGAATAACAGCAAAAGTTTTCATTCAAGAAAAGATGCGGATGTTATTCTTTCTTTGAATTACGATTTCAATACTTCTAAAATCTACGCTGGAACCAAAGATAAGAAAATTTTTGAATATAGCTTTTCTGATAAAATTTATGAAAAAAATTTAGAAAAAAGCGAGGAACATGAAATTTCAACAATTTTAAAAATAAATACTACTCATATAGCTTCCGCTTATGAAAAAAATATAATAATTATAGATATTCGAAATAAGAATATAAGAACTGAATATAAAAATGATAGCTTAGGTAAACTAATCTCTATGGTATTAATAAAAGAGAAAAACGTGTTGGTTGTAGGCTCAGATGATAAAAAATCGACTTTTGTTTATTGTCTTAACCAAAATAGAATTCTATCTGATAAATTTTTGGACAGTTCAATTTATGCCATAGATTCATTGAATCAAGATTTTATAATAAATGAATGCTATAGAGATTTTGTTTGCTTACGAAGTTTCAATTCGTCGAACCAATTGATTGACTCGAAATCTGCGAAATTAAGAACAAAAATATTTGGAATTCAAATAGTCAATCAAAAATTTGTCTTATTGGCATGTGAAAAATTTTTGGCTGTTTGGAATATTATATCGAATAAAGCCGTCATATATACAAAAGGTCTAAAAGAGTACAAGTTAAATTTTATAAAAATATTTAACAACCAAACATTTGGTGTTATACGTGATAAAAAAAGTCTTGATATATGGAACATAACTAGTATGAAATTTATAGAAACATGGGATGTTGATAATACCGAAGTATTTAGTTTTGAAATTGTTTTACTAATAGAAAACAATCTTACAAATTTAGAAATAAATACTGAAGAAGGGATCTCTGTCGACGTTTTCATTACAGAATCAAACAGAAGTACTACAACAACGGTAGTTACTAGTACTTCAACAACTGAAACAACTACCACTACGACTGAAACAACCAGGACAACAACTGAAACAACTACCACTACGACTGAAACAACCAGTTCAACAACTGAAACAACTACCACTACGACTAAAACAACCAGTACAACAACTGAAACAACTACCACTACGACTGAAACAACCAGTTCAACAACTGAAACAACTACCACTACGACTGAAACAACCAGTTCAACAACTGAAACAACTACCACTACGACTGAAACAACCAGTTCAACAACTGAAACAACTACCACTACGACTGAAACAACCAGTACAACAACTGAAACAACTACCACTACGACTGAAACAACAAGTTCAACAACTGAAACAACTACCACTACGACTGAAACAACCAGTACAACGACTGAAACAACTACTTCTACGACTGAAACAACCAGTACAACAACTGAAACAACTACTACAACAATTAAGTCCGATGATTTTTTTTTTGATTTTATTGAAAAAAATTTACAAATGATAATTGAAATAATCTCAACTAATACTGATTTTAATGATTGTATTCAAAATTGTTCTAATCATGGAAAATGTAAGATTATAAATAACGCAAAATATAAGTGCGAGTGTAATAAGAATTATATTGGTTCAGCATGCCAATATAATACTTTTCCATGTTCTTCTAATCCATGTCTTAATAATGGTTTATGTGTAGATAACTTGTTAGAAAATGACTTTAAATGTCAATGTCTGACTGGAAAGAATCAAAGTGAAATTTATTATGGTCAATACTGTGAATTTAAAAGGAATGCCTGTCAAAATGAGACATGTTCTAATAACGGATATTGTTTTGATAATGAAAATACTGCAAAATGTAAATGTTTTAGTATGTTTAGCGGAGAAAAATGTGAAATAAAATCAAATGAAATGATAGTAGTTGAAGCAGTAATTAGAACTACTTCAATAATTGCCATTTTGATTATTTTTCTTACATATCTATCGGTGTTACTAAATGATATTTCAAATTTCTTTTGTAAGAAGAATATTAAAAAAATTAAAAGAATAAAAAATTGAGACTTTTTAGTTTTAGAAAATTTTGAAATGAATTATTTTTATCAGTTAAAAAAAACGAGAAGAGGAATTAACAGGGTTCACCAAAATATGCGCTAAAATATGCTATATATGTGCATACAGTGGTGCTCCGATTTTTGTATTTTACGTAAATTTATTTTATAAAAAAAGGTAAATTTACGTGAAATACAAACATCGGAACACCACTGTATATGCGAAAAATGCAAAAATATGAGTTGTAAAATAGGGTTGTTAAACGAGCTTAAAGTGTAAATTTCGAATTTTTCAATTCTGAATTTAAAGTCAATTTGATAAATTAGAAAGGAAGCGAAATCAATCATTTGAACTTGATATAAAGATCTTTTGAAGTAACTTCAGAGTTGAAACCAGAATATATTTTTCATTTTGAAATCAAAATTTCAAAATTAATTTTACAAAATAAAAAAATACGAATTGAAAATTTCTTAATTTCGTGAAAATTTTTTTTTAAAATTTGATAGTAATAATAAATTTTACATTATACAGTAAACAATTTTAATCATGGAATATTAGAAAAAAATTGCTAAATCTATTTTCTTTTAAAAGCCCGACTTAAAGACTCTTTTACCTATTTATATTTAAGTTAAGACACGTATATGTTAGAACTCATTTCAGTTTAAAAGTATTTTTAGTGTTATTAGATCAAAATATCTCATAAGCCTATTAATATTATTGAAAAAGTTTATTTTCTAAATCTTAAATTTGGTTCTGTTTTTTCATTTCTTTTTTTTACTTTCGAATAAATTTAATCGAAAAAAACTTGAAAATTTTTTAAAATTTATTCTTCATTTCTTTTATTTTCATTCGAAATACAAATTTAATCTTCAAAATTTAATGAAACATATTCATGTTAATTTTGAAATTTTTTTTTATACTCTGAAATCAAAAATTACGAAAAATTTCGAAAAAAAATTTCATTTTTAACAACCCTATTGTAAAATAAGGACATATGATAGATAAAATTTTTTTTAAGAAACTTTTTTCATACTCAATAGCTTAAAATCAGATACAAAATATAAAAAATTACAAATAGTAATTACGATTAAAAAAAGAATCAATTTAAAGTTACTATGCCATAATTTTATTTATTTATTTAAAAATAGCCGCTTGGACAGACTGTTTGGAGATCGCGCGCTCTCCTTTCTGGAAAATTAAGGCTTTCAAAAAATTTTTACAATTAGTATATAAAATAATAAAAAAAATATGCCATAATCTTCAGTGGAAGAGAGGTTTTTGTTTTTCTGTATGTTCTTCAACAGGCTTTAAAAAGTTAAAATTTGCATCGAGTTCGTGGAATTTTGATTAGGAAAAATTTTATCATTTTTTTAAGTTTATAAAGACACAATAAAGTTTATTAAATGAATTTTCGGATCATGTCGACTTTGAGCACAACATTGTTCACAAATTCCATGAAAATTAAAAAATGTACAAAATTTAGTGAACAATTTTATCTTTTGTGAACACAAATTTTATTGAATTAAAAAGTTTGAACTAATTTAGTCCTTAACAGTAAATCATTAATAAAATATGTCTTTTTTTTTTTTGACCTGTTTTTTATTTTTCAATAGTTAAACGCAAATCCTAATTTTATTGAGATATTTTGTTTCCTAAGCACTTTTATTAGAAATACTCTTAACGATTCATAAGATAGATAACTAAAGAAGAACAATGCCAAAATCAATTGATTTAAATTAAGAAATGAAAAAACTTTATTTCTTCGATTAGAAATAAAAAGAATTCTAATTACTCTCAATTTTCAGTAAATGCGTTACTTTTTGTGTATATTTTTTAATATTGTGAAAATGTGTATTTTTTTTATAATTTTAAATACCAAGGATTTATCTTTTTAATTCAAATTTTCAAAATGAAAGTTTTTTTAAGAAAATTTGGTGAACACTTAAAATGAAATGGGAACAATTTTTTATTTTTATTGTTCACTAATTTTGTGAACACTATTATTTTTGATGACATTGTGCACAAAGTCGACATGATACCATTGTTCACGAAATTGGTGAACAAGTGTTCACAAAGTCGACATGATCCGAATTTTCTGAAAAAAAAGAAATTATTAACTTTTAATGCAGAACAATTCAAAAATGTTCTTAAATTAAGTAGCTATTAGAGGAAAATTTGGCAAGACTTTATGGAGGTGTGAAAAATGATACTTTAATTCAATTGAATTTTGATTTCATATATAAAGATCAAAAAAGGCAAGGTTTTTTTTTCCGCAAAAATTAATTTACGAAAAAATGCGTTTTTATGCAAAATAAGCATTTATATTCGAAATATGTACTCGCATATTTTGGTGGACTCTGGTAATTAATGGTGTCATCAATATTTCTTTCTCTGTTTTAAAAAGTTTTATATAATTTTTTTACAAAAGCGTCATCCAATAGACCAAACTAAAAATATTTTATAAAATCTTATGTTCTTATATCAAATGTAACTTACAAAAAGTTATAGAAAAAAAATTAATTTAATTTTTTTGATTTTAAAATAAATTTTTTAAACAAAATTTTGTTTAGTCACTTTCGACATAAGTTTTATAAATATTAAAATAATTCGGTTTCTGGACCTCTCCCAGAGCAGAGCGAACGATAATTGCGACATTAATTTACAACTTTTTTGCATGTCACAGCTGGCAATGAGCGCACTAATTTTTTAACGTTCGCTCCCCATTAGAACAGCTCTCGCCTACAAGCATTTTCAGTATCTTGAATAAAATTTTTGTTAAAAATTCAAATAAATTTATTTTATTTAAATTAGTGTAAATATTCTTTTGAAAATTTTTCCTTTTAGATTTTCTTTGAGCACTTAATTTTAACGAAAAGCTTAAATAAATAATTTTAAAATATCAAATTAATCTTATATCATATTTATTCCGATAATCAAGCAGGAAACGGTTCAGAAACAAATTTAATTTTTTATATAAAAAAAATACTTTTATTTTTCTTTATCCAAAAAAAAAATGTTTTTTTTAACTATTTTAATTTTTTCTTCAATTCAAAACTGTTATTCGCAAATTTATGCAAGTGCTTCGGACGACACTTATATTCGCCTATGGAATATTACGACAACTTTCCAAAGTATTCCAACTGATAGATCTATTCGATCTATTGACTATGACTCAGATAATAAACTCATACTAGCTGGTTCCTTAGAAAGCAAAATTTACATTTGGGACATCTCAGCTAATACCCATAGAATTGCTAATACAATCAGTCCAGTTTATACATTAAAATCATTGAATAAAACTCATTTTATCATTGCCATGAAAAACTATTTAGTTTTTTATAAAATATCAGATCTTTCCTATTATCAAATTCAAAATAGTAATTTTAATGAAATATACAGCCTTCAAGTTTTTAAAGAGGACAATATTGTTTTAATTGGATCCAGAATAAACTTTATTTATGTCATGAATATGACATCACTTCAAATAATTAGTCAAATTTTTATGGGTACTGAAGTTTTAGCAATGGACTCCATAAGCAAAAGTTTAATAGTTTCATCATGTTCAATTTATTTTCTATGTCTCCTTAAACTAAGTCCGTCCAATATTCTGAGCGAAATAAGAAGAATAGAAATATCTTCAAGTCCTATAACCTCCATAAAAATTATCAATGAAAGTTAAATTTATTTTGCCTTGAGTTCTGATTACTTAGGCTCATGGAATTTAAATACAAATTTAATTAATCTTTATGAATTAGATTACAACGTTGATGCCTTAGAATCATTTCGTAACAAAATAATATACGGAGATCAAAATGGAATTTACATGTCAGACTTAAATTTGGAAAATAAGATTTCTAGAACCTTAGACAAAGTTTATTGTTTAAAAGTTTTCGATTACAACGGAAATTTAGACAAATTAACGACTATTAGTGAGTCAAAATTGAGTTCAACATTTTCTATAATCCCAACTCCCTTTCAAATTTCAAATAAGGTATCTTATAACCTATCTACCGTACTTAATTCAATAAGTCAAGTAGTTACTATGCAAAAAGAAACTAATGCATTTACTCTTACAAAAGAAAAAAGTGAAAATTTAACTTCTTTAAAATTCGATAATTCGACTAGTCAAAGTGTCAAAATTACTCAAGAGAGCAGATCGACTTTTTTTAGTCAGGGTGTTACTATGCAAAAAGAAACAACTGCTCTTACAGTTTTAAACTCTTTAAAATTCGATAATTTGACTAGTCAAAGTGTAAGTCAAGACACTTCCTTAAAAGTAAATAATTCTACTAACTTTATGAGAATTAATACTACCCTAAATCAACAAAATTATATTAATTATACCATAACAAGTCAGATTCCTACGAATACTATTAATTTTAATTTAAACATTTCTTCAAAATTTTTACATAACTTTTTCTATGACTTGGATTTTTTTATCGAACAAATGAAAGAGAATATTGATTTAAATGACTGCTTAACGAACTGTTCTGGTAAAGGTAAATGCAAAAAAATCGGTAATAAATATTTTTGTGAGTGTTTTAAGGACTACGTTGGTTCATATTGTCAATACAATACGCTACCATGTTCGAGTTATCCTTGTCTTAATAATGGTATATGTTACGATAGTTTATTTAATGGAACATACGAGTGTGAATGCTTAAAATGGAATAACGAAAGTTTTTTATTCTATGGTAAAAATTGTGAGAAAAAAATAGATATTTGTGAAAATGAGACATGTTCTAAAAATGGTGTTTGTTACGAAAGAGAAAACGTTGCCAAATATAAATGTTTTAGCTTGTATTCAGGAGAAAAATGTCAAAATGAATCATCATCGATGCATATTTATAAAATAGTTATAAGAACATCGTCGACAATTTCAATATTAATTATGGGACTAACTTTTGTTTCATTGATTTTATGTGATATTTGTAAGTTTAATTTGAAAAAAAACCAAAGGAAGCGTTTGACAAGCATTAAAATTAAGAAAATCAAATAT
>NTPY01000207.1:355331-384874 GCA_002922825.1 Brachionus calyciflorus
AAGAAACTTATTCAATATTAAAAAAGCTTTAAAATGATATATAATACTTATTGAATTTTTCTTTAATAGTATTTAAAAATTCTAAAAAGGTAAAAGGTGTGCTAATAGAAAAAAAAAATCGCCATATAAAACTAATTTTTTGACCATGAAATCGCTAAATAAAATCCTAATTCAAATAGGTAACAAATATCTATAAAGAAATATTTGATATTAAAACCTAGCTGAAAATTTAGTAAACAAGTAGAGCTGAACTTAATGCAAGTAAAATACACTTTTTTATGAATGACGAAAAATTTTTTTTTTAAAATTTTTAAAAAACTCGAAAAATTCGATTTTTTTTGGATATTTTATTTTTTACAATATTTTACGTAAATTGGCGTAAATTTACGATAATTTCGCCTTTTAACCAATTTCAAATATTTTTGAGGTTTCTTCTTATTTTACCAGAAAATTTTTAAACAATTTTCTCGCATTTTTCATTAAACTTACAAAAACTGATGTTGAATTTAAAATTTACAATGTTACAAATTTTTTACGTAAACTTAAGTACAACCGATTTTTTAATTGTAGGAAAAGTTCATTGCCATTTACATTGTAAAAAACTACGTTAAAATATTGGTTATTCATTTAATTTACCAAAAAATGACTAAATAAATATTTCTCTACGTAGAACAATAAGTAGGTTATGGCTTTTTAAGTTTTTAAAAATAAACTCTAAAATTTTTTTCCATAAACTTAAAATTAAATCAAAAAGAAAATAAACTAGCTAAATTAATTCAACTCCCGAAAAATTGCTTTTTTTCTTAATAAAACTTAAAACTGAATAATAAAACAAAGACTTTTCTCAGCAATTAAAATTTGATTTCTAATATTTAAAAAGAAAAGATTTTGAAAAAATAACCATAAATTTTCTTTGATATTAAAATTTCAAAAAAGTTACTCTAAGTATTAAGCAATTCAAATATACTTTTTTGACAGAGTCCTATTTAAAACCCTCTACTTTTAAAATAAGCCTGGATTGAAATCTATTTATTCGAAATAAAACAAAAAAAAAGTACAACAAACACTCCAAAAAATATCACCAAACTAATATAAACAAGATTATTTTCCATTAAAAATTTTAAAAAAAGCCAAATAAAGTATTAGAAAATAAAAAAAAAATTCACTAAGAATCAAAATTTCTTATTTTTGAATCAATTCAAACAGAAAATCTCATTTTTTTTAAAAATTAATGTCGCTTAAAAAACGATTTTTAATTTCAATTCTAAGACGCTTATCGCTTTCGAAAGCTAAACTTTTCATTTGTATAATTATTTTTTTAGGATATTTAATATTAAATCGTGAAATTCCGGTTGAGCAACATGAACAAAAACAAGTTATTTCCTATTTTGACCAAAATGTTAAGACCTATAATTACCTAAAACATTATAAAATAATTCAAAATTACAAAAGAAAAGAACATACTAATCCGGAATGGAAAACTATTATTCCTAAAAATCGCCAAACAAAATCTAATGGTGATGATTTTTTAATTTTGGAATATACGAAAATTTTCGGTGCAACTAAATATTGTCATCTTTTTAATAATTCAGATACTATGAAAGTAAAACAGAATTTGTACGTAAACGAATGTCCTTATAAAAATTGTATTTTCACATGTGATCAAACTCGCTTAAAAGAATCACATGCTTTGCTTTTTCATTTAGCAGATACAGAAAATTTAGTAAAAAATGATAAAGAGTTTTATACAAATTTGACTAGTAGTATAACAAATCGTCAAGATCAATTATGGATTTTGTGGAATGACGAAGCTAATCCAGTAAGTAATGTAGTTGATATGTTTGGTTTCAATTGGACAATGTCTTATCGTTTAGACTCGGAAATTTCAGACTGTTCCTATGGATGTAAATATTCGAAAGTATCAGAAAATTTAGATCTTTTAAAGCACAAAATACGAACGGAATTTAAAAAGCGTAAAAACGAAGCAGTTTGGTTTGTGAGTAATTCAGAGCCTCAATATAGACTTAAATTTACGCATGAACTCAAAAAATTTTATCCGATTACAGTTCATGGTAGCTGTCGGAAATTTTTTCAAAAAGAAAAATTTTGGTTTAACTTTTGGATTAAAGACGAAGATGAATGTGGAAGAGATTCAAATTGTGAATATGATGCTTTGACTAATAATAAATTCTATTTGGCTTTTGAATCCAAAAATTGTACGAATTATTTAACTGAAAAAGTATGGAAAATGTTAAATATAGGTATTATTCCAATTGTTATACAACCGAGTAAAAGTTTTTATGAACTTAATTTGCCACCTAATTCGTACATACACGCTCAGGACTTTGGTTTTGATGCTAAAAAATTAGCTGATTACTTAAATTTTGTTGGTAGTAATTTTGAAGTTTATTATAGTTTCTTAAAATGGAAAAGTGATTACGATATTGTTTTCTCAGCGTTACAAACAGAGAGAAGAAGATTATGTGAATTATGCACAAAATTAAATACTGAAACGTCAGTTATTTATTATAACAAGGTTTCAGAATTTTTTAATGATAAATGCTTTGTAAATTAATACTAAAAAAATGCCGTTTTATCAAAAAAATGAGAGATATTTGAAATATTGCTCGATTTGGCAAAACAATCAATTGTCAATTATAAATACGGACAATTTTTTGCATTATTAGCTTTTTGTTCATATTTTCAAATTTATAATTTTTCGAAAAGACTGGTGCCAAGCACATTTTTTTTTAATTAAAATTTAATTTTTGGTTAAGAAATGAGATTTTAAATTATTAGTTTAGTTGAAAGTTTATTTATTTTTTTTAATTAAAATAAAAATTTCAAAATGGCGTTTAAAAAAGTTTTATTAATATTTTTACAATATTAAAAACAGCTATATCTATTTTTGACCTACCTTAAGAAAATTCTTAGCTCTTAGATATCTTAGATCTTAGAAGTTTTCTAAGAAAAAAAAATTTGAGATTCTTAGATGTTTAACTTCTAAGAACATCTAAGAACAACTGAGAATTCTTAAAATTTTTTTTTAAATGACAAAAATTTTCTTTCTTTTTAAACTTAAATAAAAAAAATAATATAGCCAATCAGCTTCATCTTATTTAAATTTTACTTTCTAAATGTTCGATTGTCTTATAATTAGAACGATCTATTACTTCAATATTGGCGTAAAAATTTTAGTTGCACATTTATGAGCTTTTCTTAGTGTTGTAAATCGAATTTTATATTCGATTGAAAATTTGAATAAGTGAGAATTCGTGAAAAAAAAATAATCAAATAAATAATTAAGTTTTAAAAATTTTCAAATAACAATTTAAAAAACTTAAATATTTGAATTAAAATTTAAATATTTTTTTTAATTGAATACTTATTTGAAAAAAAATTTTATTTGAATGTTAAATCAATTTTCAAAAATATTTAAAACTTAAATTGAATAAAATAAAAATTTGAAGAGTTTTTTGAATAAAGAAAAATATTCAATTTTAAATTCAATCTTCGGCTATTTTACCATATAAATAAACAGAGATGTCTGTGTAAACAAGAACTGATTTGCTTAGTGTAAAGCTTAAGAATCTTTTAATGAAAATAAATTGTTTTTGGTTATAAAAATATTTATTTTTTATCTTAGTAATGGTGACGTAATTGCTCGATTTTAACGACATGTCGCTAAATATTGAACACTGGTTTTCAAAATGACATAACGACATGTCGTCAAAGTCGAAATGGAGCATTTTAACTAAATGTGCACCTTTGGGGCATGAGCTAGTCACTATCTCGTAAATGTTAAAGTAATGTTAATCGAAAGGAAAGTTCTTGTTATAAACTTAAATTCCACATAAAATTCGTAACATTTTCATAATAAATAAACTATTTTAAAATAAATTTTATGATGAAAAACGAATGCAGAAAAGACGCATCTTAAATTATGATTCTCTAAAGCAAAAGAATGCGGTATAAATTCTAAGATATTTCCTGAATTCAAATAATATCAAACTTTATTTAATTACAAAAAAAAATCAAATATTTTATCGAGATAAAAAAAAATTCAACTTCGAAATCAATTTTAAAAAATTTTTAAATAAAGATTCAAATGTTTTTTTTATTTAAATTTGTATTTAAATATTTTAAAATTTCAAATTTAAAATCAAATAAAAAAAATATTTAATTCTAAATTTGAAAAAAAAAGATAATTAAATAACTAATTGATTATTTTTTTTAATTAAATATCCAAATCTGCTTCGCAAATACATTCGATTTCAACACTAGCTTTTCTTTTTAGAATTTTCTGTAACTTAATACACAACCGATAATAATGAGGATAATTTACCTAAAAAAATGGATTTGTTCGTAACGGAAGCTGTCTATTTTGTTAATTGAATAAATATATATTTTGTTGAAGAATGAACAACATTTTTAAATTAGTTTTTTCAACATCGGGAAATTCTTTGCCGAAATTGCACAGAAAATTTTTAAATGATCTTCATTTTTCGTATCAATTGCAGAGAGTTTGCAAATACTGGATAATAAACTAATTTAAAAAATGTCCTTCATTTTTGGACAATCAGTTAGAGTCGCTTTTTTTTTTTTTTTTAAATTTTACTACAAAAATCTATAATTCCAAGTTTCGAAAATTATTTTTTAAAAATCCAAAAAATTTGAACTTTAAATATATCCTTAACTAATACGGAAAACTTTTCGTCTAAGTTAAATTCTCGATTATTATAGAAAAATGTAAAAATTAATAAAAAATTTTAAAATAATTTTTTTAAAGATTTTATTTAATAGGCTCAGATTCATAACCAGCAGCTATACCTTTAGTACCTTCAATAGCCTTTTTAATTTCATCTTGTCCTAAATTTTGTTCCAAACCAGTCCAAGATCTATTTCTTAAGAAATCACTAGCTGAATAATTTTGAACAATTAAAGTTTTATCTCGACTTAACAGGGCACTTTCTGTCTCTTCCTTTGTCTCATTGTCGACTCTTCTATTAAACCTACTTTCACCAGTGATTAGAGAGACATCCGATTCTTGTTCACTTAATTTCAATGGCACATAGTGCTCACTATTCTCTAATAAATGTTTAAAATCAACTACATACTCCTCGCCCCATAAACGCGCACAATTAAACGCCATTTCTAATTCATATATCGTAATTATTGGCTTATTTAACTCCTTCGAATCAATTAAACTATTCTCATTACAAGCGACCAAAACATAAGTATCTACTTCCATAAAATTGTTCAATTTAGGACAATTCAATTTTCCTATCAAAAATGAATAGTATCTTTTTTGAACTTTTTTCAATATTTTACTCACATGTTCAATTGCATCTTTATACTTGGCAACTGACATAGTCCCTATAAGAATACCAAAAATGGCTGAATCTTTAGCTTTTTCAATCAAATAATAACGCTTCATTAATTCCCTATTAGTTTTATTGAATAAAATTTCCTCACATGAACCGATCTCTGGGTCATATTGATAAAATTTATTCTTATTAAAATAGAATAAAAATCCATTTTTAAATGATGTTTTATTTCCAATGTAAAAAAATGAATAGGAATCTGAGCTATTTTTTAAATCAGTTGGTAATCGACGACTAAAAAGAACTTTATACTCAGATGGACTGACACTACCTGGTAGAATTATATCAGATATAAAAATTTCATTATTATTTTGGAATAATTTTACGATTTCCGAATGTAGGTATTGATAGGATACATCATAAAAAACGATTAATTTACCCTTTAGTTTATCGATTTCTTGATTGATTGAATTTAAGTTCAAAGGTGATTTGTCAAAAATTAATAAAGTTGGTAATTTTTCGACAGGACTTAGACAAGAATGACCATAATGGATTATACAATCGGCTTCATAGTGCTCAGCAGCGACTAAATCGACGCAACAATTTCCATAAGAAGTGTCTGCTAGGATAAAAAAGCTGCACTCAGAACAATTAAGTTGTAATTTTGAGTATACTTTGACTGAACTGTGTAAGAGCTCGTCTGGAAATTGTAAAGCAACACGTTTAAAATTGTTGTCAAGAATCCATTTAGTTGTTCTATCGATCTCGAAATACGAGTCTATGTCAGTTATTTCAATTAGTTTTAAATCATTGATTTGTTTTTCGATTGTTTCAAGCGAATTTGTGCTGAATGCATCAACCATTTTTTAAAAAAATTCAATTAAAATTTATTTTTAAATTTTTTCCTTAATGTGATTTTTTGATTTTGAATTTTTCTATTCGTTGCAAATTTAAGTTTATTTAAAGGTAAGGTTTTTTTCAAGCCTTTATTTTTTAAAAATTAAAAATGGTTTTAATTATAGTCTAAGCTTTTACACTGATCACAGTTCAGGTGATTTACACTGACTACCTAACTGGTGATCATCTATTTACCATAAAAATATTTAATTAAAAAATATGAGGAATAGATAATAAATTATTCCTTTTGATGATCAAAAGTAAATTATTTGGTCATACCATAATATTTTTATTTCTAATAATTTCAATTATCAATATAAATTAAATATATGAACAAGCGTCATTTGACGTCATATGATACTTGGTTTAAAATTAAAAAAAAACAAAAAATTTCAATAAATGACGTCATATGACGTCAAATGACGTTGGTTTTGAAATTAGAAAATGACGTCATATGACGCAGGACCAAAAATCAAGAAACGACGTCATATGACGTCAGATGACGCTTGGCAAAAAAATAAAAAATTACACAAAACCTCGTCATTTTACGTTACATGACGTATTATGACGTCATGTAACGTAAACGTTGGTCTTGTTGTTATTCCATATTTTGAATTTTTCATCTAATTTTCATAAAAATATAAGAATATAATTATGTTTGTCAGAAATTTGCTCCATTACACGCATATCACCTTATAAATTCGGACGAAATTTTCGTTCTAAAAGAAATCTTTAAAGAGAGAGCTGAATATGCGGTAAATGTTTGGAATCCGTCAAAAAAAACGACCATTAATGTACCTGAAAGGATCCAAAAAAGAGCCACAAAAATGATAATATCAATAAGAAATTTATCATTAGAAGAAAGATTAAATCGAAAGAATCTTATTAATTTGGACCGAAGAACCAGAGGTTAATTGATTCAAATTTACAAGATTATTAATAAATTATTACGATATTAACTTAATAAATGAAGTTAACTACTCAAAAAGCCTTTTTTTGAATCTAAGACGAAAGAATATAGCTTACTAGGGAACTGAATAAACGGGGTTCGTTAACTGCATTCATACTACTACTACCACTACTATGTAAACACACATGTCTGAGCAATGTTAGAATTTTTCTTCAAAATTAATAAAAAAACAAAATTTTTTTTTGAAAAACATATGTTTTATTGGTTCAGGTAAAATTCAGTTATTTTAAAAGAATAAAAACAGCTTTAGCCTTCGAGTTTAATCACGAAACTAATTCAGAGTTAAGAAAACTCTCTAACCTTTTTTTTTGTAAAATTGAAGATCAAAAAAATCTAATTGAAAAAAAAGCTTCTAATATGCTAATAATTCATTTTTTTTAATTCATTGCTTTTATTACATCTAAAGCCGAGACATGGGTATCGATCGGGCAAAAAGACTGCTTTTTTCGTTAGAAGGTAATAATAACTTTTTCATTTTTTTCAAAAAAAATCGATCAATAAAAATGTTTTTTTTAATACACACTCTCAATTGAGATGTATAATTTCAAGTAACCAAGTACGTTTTCCTTGTTTTTAAATAAAAAAAAAATCAATACATTATGTAAATTTTTTATCAATTCAAGTTTTAAAGTGTCTACATAATAAAACTCCTATAAACTCCCGAAAATAAATTAATTTAATGATCCAAATATTAGGTCGTTTTTAATTTCCTATTTTAAAATAATTCTAATTTTCTAATTTTAAAATTTCAGTTATAATTACAGTTTTTATATTTAGTTATAAATGACTCTGTACGCGGTTATAGATACATATAACTTTACGGGGGTTTTGGGTATAGTTGCGCAATTATGAACAAGCGTTTACGGTTTAATTTAATAATTGAGTTTTATCAATTTTTATTTCGTTTTTCGCGATTTTTATCGCATTTTTTGCATTTTTTATCGTTTTTTTTGTAATATTTATCGCATTTTTTGCAACTTTCAACGCATTTTTTACAATTTTTGCAATAAAACTCGCATTTTTTGACTAAAAAAATCGCATTTTTTGGTCGTCCCTGATTATGAGTAAGTGATTCAATAATTTGATTTTATTAAGATCTTGATTAATCTATAAAACCTCATGTTTCCTATAAATTTTTCAGTTACCAAGCCAACTAACTATCAATTTAAAAATAAAAAAATATTCAATAATTTAAAAATGATTAATTTTGGTGGTTTAATAGTAGGATTCATTTAAAAGAAGACACAAAAAATATTTCAAAATTTTATTTTCAACTTTTATAATTTTCTTTGTAAGAGAAACTTTCGAAATTCTGATATTTTCATGTTTCAAATCCATTCCTTTTTTGAATCCTTTTTTTTTTTTCATATATTATTTAAGAGAAAATAAAATGATGATTCACATAAAAACTAAATTATTATAAAGGGATTTTAAAAAATATTTATTTATTCTCGTACAAATTTTTACTTATTATGATTACTTATTTCAAATTTTTTTTAGGTTCTTGATAATATTTATTAGAAAAAAAAGAGAAAACTAATAATATTTTACAGAAAAAAAAAACAATTCTTAAATGGCGTAATTATAATATGAAACAAAAAATAAAAATTGATATTATTAATTTTTGCCTAAATATAGGTCATACAATCAACCTAGAGCTGGAGAATGGAGACATGGTCTCTTCGATTGTTGTGGCAGTTGTAGTGATTGTCTATGTGCTTCTTTTTGTCCCAATTGCTTCGCTTATTGCGCAGCCCAAGAAGCTGGTGAAGGTACTTTAATGTCATGTATTCACTGTTTTACATTTCCATTCTGTTTATGTTGCCTCCGTGGTGCTGCACGTGGTAAACATGGCATTGAAGGTGGATGCTTAGGCGACTGCTTAGTTTCATATTGTAAGCTGAAAAAAATAATCAAAATTATTTTATCAATAATATTTATTTTATATTATTTTAGTTTGCCCATGTTGTGTGGTCATTCAAGTCAAAAGAGAATTTACTGATTAAGTTGATGAACTATTACTTTAAAAAGTTTTCATTTACTATCAAAGAGAATTTAAAAAATATAAGTTGTTTTGGTTATTTTTAGTTTAATACTTTTTTTTATAATTATGAAATTCAATAAAAAATTTTTAATAAGAAAAAAATTTATTGAGAAAAAATTTTTTTTTTAAGCTTGATCGTAAAATGACGTCATCACAAAATTTTACTAATATTACTGTATCCTCTTGCCTAGGACTCTAAGAAAAAAGATTGAAGTAAAGTTCTTTTCTATTAGAAGACGTACAATCGATTAAATGCTAAAAAAAATTTTAGAATTTTTTTAAAAAAGAATTTGAATTAAACTTTTTTTCTATTAGTAGACCCCAATGTTCCACTTTTTTTCTATTAATAAATTTATCTTTATACCAAAAAAAATATGGAGTTGAATTCGAAATTACAAAATTGTAAATTTAAGGTTTTCTATGGTGCTTTTTAGGTGTAAAAATAGGCGTCTCTTTGGTGAGTTTTAGAAAATATTAAAAAAATTATATAAAAACGCCTTCCAAGGTGTAAAATAAATATAATATTTTGTAGCTTTAGACCTACTCTACCTTATATTAAAACACTTATAATCGTTATATTAAATTAGATAATTGAATCAGTGATAGTATAGTGGTGAGTATCCCCGCCTGTCACGCGGGAGACCGGGGTTCAATTCCCCGTCACGGAGTTTTTTTTTCTAAATTTCAATAAAATCTTTTTTATTAATTCAATTTTTTAATTCACAAAGAAATATCTTAAATCCTGCAAAATAAATTTTCAACTTAGAGCTTTGAATTCAGATCAATTTAAATTAATTTTTTAATTTCTTGATTTTGGACTGAAAATAAAATTTATTAATTAATTTTTTTATAAATAAACTTTTTTGGGGGAAGAAAGCAATTTAACAAATTAACTACAGTTGTGACTAGACTAGGTTCTACCATTTCATGGATAAAATCCCCTCAATTTCAATTAAATATAAGTCGTTATCATTTAGGTATTTAGCAATGGATACCTGAAAAACAGACACCCCTCTTTTTTTCGAAAAAAAAACACCCTGGTGTATTTTCACAAAGAGATATGCCTAAATGACCGTAAATATACCAAAATGTTCCTTTTTTCATAAATTTTTCAAAAACAAACTTTTTATTTTACAATATTTGTAAATTTATACTTTTTTCGCCGAAATAAACTTTTTTTTTAAAAACACAGTTTAGTTTTTCCATTTTTGGAAAAACTCGTTTATTCGTAAATTCAGGAAAAGCAAAACGTCCACAGAATGTTTTACTTTAGAAAAAAACATACTTTTCAAAATTTGAACCCCTGTAGTTCAAAAAAAAAAAAATTTTACCCCCCCTAAAAAAATTCGGCTTTTTTGGTTTTCATATATGTAGATTACGATTTCAATGTCAAAAACCAAATCTGAACATTCTGTGGACGTTTTGCTTTTCCTGAATTTTCGAATAAACGAGTTTTTCTCAAAAAATGGAAAAACTAAACACCGGATAAAAAGGATAATGCAAAATTAACTATTTAAAATATTTGTTTAAAACATATTCAGAAACATTTAAATAAAACAAAATAAAGTTAAAAATTTCACTTAGCGCCCAAGACTTGGAAAAACTCAACAAAAAATTAATAAATTAACTATTTAAAATATTTGTTTAAAACATATTCAGAAACATTTAAATAATAAATCCGTTTTTTTTTTCAATCAATTTCTTAAAAAATTTATTTTTGATCTAAAATCAACCAAAAATTCTCAATTTTATTAGAATTTATAAAAATAATTTTAACTAAATCGATATTTGAAAAATTTAAATTCTGAACTAGACGTAAAAGTAGAATTCATACAAATAAAATATGGCGCTTTGAAATAGGAGCTTTGCGACGCTTACTTGTTTTTTTATTCTAGGTAACTAAATGTGCTAATTTTAATTTTCTAGAATAATTGGTGGTGTTACATAGGTAGCTTTGAAATACACCACTGTGTTTTTAAAAAAAAAATTTATTTCTGCGAAAAAAGTATAAATTTACAAATATTGTAAAATAAAAAGTTTGTTTTTGAAAAATTTATGAAAAAAGGAACATTTTGGTATATTTACGGTCATTTAGGCATATCTCTTTGTGAAAATACACCAGGGTGTTTTTTTTTCGAAAAAAAGAGGGGTGTCTGTTTTTCAGGTATCCTTAGCAATAACATAATGCTTTGAAATTTTTTAAAGTTAAATTATAAATGATTTAGCATTCTTTTAGCTAATTATTTATCTCCTCTGACTATTTTAGAATATCCAAATGACATCGAATCGTCATTTGGATATTCTAAAATATAATGTAATTGAGGATAATTTGGTTTCTTATGAAATAAAACCTCAAACTTTTAGAAATTCATCAACTCAAATTGAGATAAAAATATCAGATTTTGCAGACGATATTGCACTACTCGAAAATGATCTAAAGAAATCCCAAGAAAAGTTAAACAGTTATAGTGAAAACGCTAGGAAAGTGGGACTTTTAATGAATGCTGAAAAAACAGTACAACTGATTCTTAATATCGAAAACAGCCTACCTCTCGTTCTAGAGATGTATCAATTTCAATTAATTGCGATTAATCGATCGTGGTTTTTAGAGTCGAAATCGTTTAATCAAAAGTCCAATATCGCGATCAATTAAGATTGACTCAAATTTAGAAATTTTGTCGGTATTTTCTGGTGTTATTAAACTTAAAAAACATTTTGAATAAATTTCATTTTTTTATTATACACTATAAAAAAAAAACTGATAATAAATTAGTTCTCATTATTTTCTTTAAAACTTTTGAATTTTCATTCAAAATTTTTCTTTGCGATTATATGTAAATTATCCCCGAAATAAAAAGTCCCCTTGAAATAATACCCGATAAATTTGAATCCGTTTTATTTTTTTGAATTAGTCCCCGAGACAAATTCAACCCAAATTTAATTGTCTCCGATTATAAAAAAATGAAATATACTCGTTGAATTTATCCCCGAAAAAAAATTAAAAAAATATCCAATCAAAAAATTTATTAAAAATATTGTTTCATAAATTAAATCACCATTTATTTCCCTCATTTTATGGAAATTCTTTCTTAACAAATAAAGATTCGATTTCGTGCCTTATTTTTCCCATTTCACATTATCGAGATATTAAATAAAACCAAGGTCAAACTGTAGTAAATAAAACATCACTATCAAAAGATTACACAACATCAACATTAAATAGGAATACTATATCTGTTCAGGTAAATCAATTAATTGCTCTACATAAGCAGATGTAAAAATAAGCAATAAAACGTTTATGGCCTACCTAGACACTAAAATAAAGTTTAAATTATATTTTTATTCGTGTTGGACATTTTTTATTGGCTTAATTAATTTAAATGATTATCCAATCTCTTTTTTTGAATTTAATAAATTCGGTAACAATAAAAAACGGGGACTATTTCTATCTTTGAAATAAAAAAAAATAAAAAAAATCCGGATACAATTTAATAACAGGTATGATTTATTTCGGGAATGAAAAATTCGGGGACGATTTCCTAACAAAATTATTTTTGGGTTTAAAATATTTCGGGGTCGATTTACTTTATACCGTTTGACTGTCGGTTTTAATGAAAAAAAACGTTCTTTTTTTAATTAAGATTCTTCATCTTTCGAAATTCTGATTTATATTTGAAATTTAAAATTGTTCGGTGGTTGATCTTTTTTTCTGAAAAATTCTTAAATTAAATAAAAAACTTGAATAGAAACTTGAATAGCTTAATCAACGATCATATACTAATTCGAAGGTAGAGTGTCCAGGTAAACTAAATAAGAGCATTGTTCAAAAAATTGATAGCCATAATAAACGCGTCTTAATGCATTAAGACGCGTTTAGTCACGTTTATTTTCGTAATTGAATGCGTTTATAGAGCTAAATTTAAACGCATATCTATTAATAAAAACACCAAATCAAACTATTTCAATTTAGTGAAATTTACCAGCTTAAACGCATATGTTTATTACTGAAAGAAGCGCGTTTTTTTCCCGAAAAAAGTAACGTTTTTAAAACGGCAAAAAACGCGTTACTCGTTTTAACGCGTTTTTCTATGCGTTATAAAATCGTCGATTAATCGAGCTAAGGTCAAAAAAAAATCGAAGATCGGCGATCATAAAAAATCCACAATCGCTGCATGGACATTAACTGAAACGAGTATGGAAAAACTTAATATTCTTGCACTCTTAAATTTAAATAAACAAAATTTTCTATAAGCTTTTCGAGGTTATTTTTATATAAGTTTGACACTATTTTGCAAAAATTTTTTTAGTTTGCTAAAAAGAATCAAAAGCATTTGTTAAGTAATAAAAGCACTAAATACAATTTACATCAAACCAAAAACGCTCAAATAATTTCAAAATTCTTACATAATTATTTAAATCATATAAAGTAGACCTTAAATTCCAAAAATATGTAAAGTAAATGTTCTAATTTATAAAAAAGGTAGAATGGAAGACAAAGCTACTCAGGATGATGAAATAACTGCTATTAAAAGTATTTATGAAGAAGAGGACATATTCGCTTTCGATGAAGAGAAAAGAACTGGCAAATTTTTTGTAAAAATTATTCCTCTAAATGAAACTATTCCATTTAATGTTAATTTACCAGATGAAAAATTAGAATTAAAAGTATTTAATCTACCACCAATACTCCTAGAATTCAAATTGCCCGATAATTATCCATCTGTAAATCCACCTGATTTCAAACTCTCATCTCGTTGGTTAAATAATTCAAATTTAGGAAAATTATGTCAAAAATTAGATGAATTATGGGAGCAAAATTCTCAAATTCCCATTTTATTTACTTGGATTTCTTTTTTAAACGACGAAATTTTTGATTATTTATCAATAGATCAACAAAATTTGATAATTGAAAATGATAATTCAATAAAAACAGACGCTAGGGCTTTTGTTGAGACATGTTCTTCAAAGTTACTCATTAATTATGATACAGATCAACAAGAAATTAAATTTAATAAATCATATTTTCAATGTTTTGTTTGTTTTTGCGATAAATTAGGTAAAGATTGCTTAAAATTTAATAAATGTAATCATGTCTTTTGTAATGATTGTATGCGTGGTTATTTCGAATCTTTAATATTCGATGGTAATGTTAAAAAATTAAATTGTCCTCAGGAAAAATGTGAATCACAAGCCTTGCCATCTCAAGTATTAAGTTTAGTTGGAGAAGAAATATTCAAGAGATACGATTCATTATTACTTAAAGATGCGTTGAATAATATGTTGGATATTGTTTATTGTCCTAGAGCTAATTGTCAGTGTGCAGTTATACCTGAAGACACGACCCTTTGTCGATGTCCGGATTGTAAAAATGTTTTTTGTGCTCTATGTAGACAGGCTTATCATGGTATAGAACCATGCAAAATAACAAGCCGTAAGTTTTTTTTTTTTTATTATTTTGTTTTTAATTTTACAAAAAAAAATTTATTTATTTTTTTAAAAAAGATGAATTGAAAGAAATTGTTGAGATTTATAAAAATGGAGATGCTGAGGCTAGAGAAAAACTAGTTTTAAAATATGGTGAAAGACGTATTAAACAAGCTGTTGAAGAGACATCAAGTATGAATTTGATTGAATCGACATCCAAGAAATGTCCTCAGTGTCGATCATGGATGCAAAAATTAGATGGATGTAATAAAATGACATGTTCTAAATGTAATTGTTATTTTTGCTGGTTATGTTTGGATCAATTATCCAAAGCTGATCCTTATTCACATTATAATCGAGAAAATTCAAAATGTTTTGAAAAATTATTCGAAGGAGTTTATCAAAATGATAGAGAAGCAGCTAATGAAAATCATTTTAATCAAGACCAAGAAAGCGATGAAGACGACGAAGATGAGGATGACGAGGATGAGTTTGAAGATGAACATATCATATTTGAATTGCTTGATAGGCTTTAAGAAATTATTAAATTTTTAATCTAAGGGTTTTTTAGAGTTAGTTTATTTTATTTTAAAAAAAATTGTTTTATTTGATCCTATAAACTTTTTTAAATGCATCGCATCAATAAAATTTTTCTCCTCAATTGCGAAGTAAAAATTTCGAATTTTTCACATTTTTCACATTTTAAGTTGCTAAGACTAATTTATCAATCAAATTATTTTTTCAACCAAAATCAATTTTTCTATCTAAAATTTTTCGTTGTAATGATATGGACCCAAAAAAGCCTAAATTAAATAAGTAATTAAAATTGCACAATTTTTTGGAGACTTGGACAAGAGTTCAATTTTTTTAACGGACAAAAATAATTTTAAGTGCTATGATACGACAAATACACCATATTTTATGTAAAAACAGTAATCTTAAAAACGTAATTTTTAGTAAAATATCGATGTTAATTGGAACTGATAAAGAATTTTAAGTTGAACATTTTTCTAAAACCCTTCGATTTTTTTTCAATGAAAAAAATTTTCTTAAAATAGATTTTACGAAAAACTGTTTCTAAAATACAATTGAAAAAAAAATTGAATTATTAGTTAAAATTTATTTAAAAAATCTTGAAAAATATTAAAAAACATTTAAAAAATTATTTTGAAGACATCCGTAAGGATTATTTCTGATGAATTCACATTTTTTTGTGTAGTCATCAAAATAGAGAAGCTCGCCAACAAAAGGACATGAATAAGTTTTTCTTTGTTGACCATAAACACAAGCATGAAAAACATCACAAAAAAATGAATCTCTAAAATGACCAGTTGGCTTATTTAAACAATTGAATGGTATTCCTCCAATTAAATTTTCTGTTATTATTTGACCACTTGGTGTAAAAGTTTGTTGTTGAATTGAATATGGAATAATGTGAATTAGCGGACCTGGTATATTGAAAGGAAATAAAGCTGAAATTAAATTATTTGATCTTGCGCTAGTTTGAATAAAGTCTGATTCAATTTGATTAATTTTCGACGTTTTATTTATGCTTTTTTCAAATGTTTTATTTTTAACGTTTCCTAAAGAAGCATTAAGCTCAGCTTTCTTTTTGGCTACGGCTGAATGTTGGTAATACTGATCAGGTAAAGAAACCGTAAATCCAAAAATGATCAAAAAAATAAAACTTTTAAGATTCATTTTAAGGTTTTTATCGTTAAACTTAAATTTAAATTTTACTACTACTTTAATAAATGAAAAGAATGGATAAATGACCAGCTTTAAATATCCAAACTTAGGACCATAAATTTTTTTCTTAACTTGAAATTAAAATGAGATTAAATAAAAAATTGTTTATAGTTTAGACTTAAAATATGAACTAAAACTTAATCGTATAAAATTAGAGATACAATTGAAAAGTTTATTCAAATTTTGATAAACTTTTAGCTCTTTTTTTTTTGGTATTAATTTAATTGACATTTTAGTTTTAAGAATAAAAATTAAATAATTTAAATTTAATTTTACGGTCACAGAGAGACGCTCGATAATCCGCTTAAAAATTTACGTCATCTTGCGTCTTAATCTTAATGTTTATTTATGGGACATCGTTTTTTTAATGTCATATTTCAAATTTAAAAAAATAGATCCTTTTAGCTTTTTAAATGTTTATTTTGTATTGAAAAACTGAAAAAATATAAAAAATGAATTCTTCAAGCTTTTGGTGAATTTTATTTACATTCTACTGAAATTTATTTAGTCTTGTTTTTTTGTTTAATAGAACCAAATTACTACATTTGCTGACAAAATGTGTAAACATTAAATAATTTAAGCATTATACTTATTGTCTTTATAATGAAAATGTAACGTCAACAAAAACCTTACATCATTTTAAAATTTTCAATTTTAAGATACTTTATCGATCATTACATTAAAAATCACAAGTTACAGTTTGTTTTAATTTTTAATTCAAGCTGTCACTAAAAAAAAATCATTAAAAATAAATTAGAGCTATCAGATTCGAAAATTTTCAAATATTCTTAAGCTTTGACATGTTATTAGAAATGAACGTTTTGAGCAAGTTTCCGTAGCTTTTTGCTGAAACTTTAGTGATTTATCGAAGAATTATATTCACCTTAATCTTGCCTTAAATTAAAATAAGAAGCTAAAGTTGAATCAATTATCCCCTTTAAAACAATGAAAAATCATGAAATAAATTTAAAAATCAAAAAAAAAATTTTCAACAATAATATAAATTTGAAAAATATAAATTAGAATCCGAAAGGAAAATTAGGAATAAATCAAAATCGGAAATTTCCTCAAAACATCCATTTATGTCAAAACACTAGAATATTTAAAGATTTTCGAATATAATATCTCGTATTTATTTGTGGTGATATTTTTGTTTTTGAGCTGTTTTGAAGAAAAAAAGCATTAAAATTTCCCCTCTTTTAGAATATGTGCTTTTTACCCATCCCATTAAGTAAGTTTTTCCAGGTTTTCTTAAACGAGGATAACGAAGATGCTATTGAAAATGGTCGATTCCGATAGTGATGTCCTTTTGGTATGCGTGAGCCTTACTTAGCTCTTAAGGATTAGGTGTTTAAACTCTAAGCGAATATATAAATTTTTGAATTTTAATTTTGATTAACCAATTTTTCGATGATTTATTTAAGGTAAAAGTGTGTAAAAACACAAAAAACTGGACCAACACACAAGCCAAAGATAAAAGCACAAAATTAAAAATCATAAAAAGCATCTCTCATAGTTTTGCAGCGATTATGGATTTTTTATGATCGCCGATATTCTATTTTTTTTGACTTTAGCTCGATTAATCGACGATTTTATCGCCCGAAAATCGAAACTTTAATTCTCGAACTCATGACTGACCTATAATTTTTTAAAGCTCCAAATATTTCAATTGGTTTATTGTTATCCTTATTCTTAATATTTTCGCATTTAAAAAAGCGGATTTAAATTTATCACCCTTAATTTGTTTTTCTTAAATGAGAAGACGCCTAACAGATAGAAAATAATGAGACCTAATTTATTATCAGTTTTTTTTGATAATGTATGATAAAAAAAATGAAATTTATTGGAAATATTTTTTCAAGTTTAATAACAGCAGAAAAAAGCGCCAAAATTTCTAAATTTTAAAATTTGAGTCAATCTTAATTGATCGCGATATTGGACTTTGTGATCGAACGATTTCGTTTTTAAAAACCGCGATCGATTAATCGAAATCGCTGCATCACTAATCTCTCAAAGTTGGTCTCACAAAAATCGAAATCTAAAATAAGTAAAGACTGAATAAACATAAATAAAGATTAAAAAACATAAATAATATCAATGGCACATAAATGAAAAAGAGAAACGTCACATAAAATATTTTTTCAAAAAAAACTTTAACTCAGTTTTAAAAAACGCTAAAAATTTATAAAATTATTTAAAAATTAACATTCGATCTCTCTAAATCATTAATATCTAAATCAGGGGCTATATCCGAAAAATTAATGGGGATATTTGCCAAGTTAGTGGGGAGAAGGTAGTAAATAGTTTTATCAAAAATTTGTTTTACCCCTGGGGTTAAGTTAAGAATGAATTTAAAATGGGATGGGGCTGTCCTAAATTTAATCGATTTTGTTTTGTAAAAAATTTAATAAATCCTAATGTGCAAGTATTCACGTTATTAATCCCTCATGAGGCTATATAAAAACTTGAAAATAAATATCCTTGGTTAATGCAAAAATTTCAAGCACAATTTTAGATTTTAGATTTTATTTTTATATTTTTAACCCGGAGCTAATTTTAATTTTGAATTGAAAAAAGTATGGGGTTTCTATATACCCGAGGGTTGTGGGATCATCAAAAAATAGTAGAGCCCGGGGCTATAAACAAGGTTAATTACTTATCACGTGATCTTATATTTGACGAGCCCCAATTATTTACCTATGTGAAGTTTTACAACAAAAAAACATTTTCACAAATTCACAAAAAAAATGTGTGAAAACTTATAAAAATTTGTGACAATAAAACAAAATATACCACAAATCTTTTTTTGCAGTGATGACCAAGATACTGTCTTTTCAAAGATATCTACATTAAAAGAAAAATCAAAATCAGTGGTAAGCTTGATTCAGAATGTCCAAAAATTAGAATATTACTTTAGATTACTTGTTTCTTTATTTATTAAATTTCTTATTTTGTATTAAAATTTATTCAATTACATCTTTTTCTATTTAAATAAAAGTTTTTTACTTTTTTAAATTGCGTTGATTCAAATTTTCGATTTTAATTCAGCATTAAACACGTAAAAAAGAATTTTTTAAAAAGATAAATACGACATTTATATTTGAATATGAGAATTATTTTTAAATTAAACTAAAAATTTTGATTTCTAAAATCTTGAGAAAAGAGTTACCATGCTTTCGCGATAGTATGACCGATACTTAATCAAATTGGACCACTCATATTTTGAAGTTTAAAGATCTAAAAATTCATTTCAGTATCAAAATCACTGGGTACAAATCCGAAGACTGGGTACAGAGGTAACACGCTTCGATAGATTAAGGGAAAATGTTTTAATTTTAAATGCCGCATTTTTTAAAATGCATAAAAAACTACTCGAATTTCGGATTTTGTGCTAATATTCTCTTCAAAGTGAATAAAAAAAAAGGAAATTATTTTAAACAAATAATTTTTCTGAGAATAAGATTGAAAAATTGTTAAAATTATTTTGTCATTTTTCACAATGAAAAATAATATGTGACAATTTGTGGTTCGAAAACAAATTATTTTTCTAATTTACCACAAATTTTTTTTGTGAATTTGTGAAAATGTTTTTTTGTTGTAGAACTTCACATAGGTCAATTATTTTTTTTAAACAAAATTATACATTATAACTTTATACCTCAAATAAAAGTAACCACAAATAGAAAAAAAAATGCTACCATTTAAAAATTTCATTTTATTTAAGACATTTTAATTTTTTTTACTATTTTTTTATTATACTGTAAAAAATAAAAGCGCCTTAGACACTTTTCAAAAGCGTCTAAAAAATAACGGCGCCTAAAAATTTAATTTTTTTAAGAATTTACTTAAATTAAGACGCTTTTTTTTAGCCGCTATTAAAATTAGTCACTTATGAGTCAAAATTAAGAGAAAAGTGGCTTGTTTTAAAAGCGACTAAAAAAAAGCGTCTAAAAAATAAATTTTTTAGATTTTTTAAAAATTTAAGACGCTTTTTTTAGTCGCTTTTAAAATTAGTCACTTTTAAAAATAAATAAAAGAAAGTGGCTAAAAAAAAGCGCTTGTTTAAAAAAAAAACTATAAAATGGCAGCATTTTTTAAAGAAAGTTCATCACAATTTAGTAATATTTAAAAGATAAAATAATTGTTTTTTTAAAATAAAAAAATTAAGAAATTAAAATCGTTAGGATTCTATTTGTACCGTATTGCCTCAAATAGAAGAGCGGATGTTGTATTTTAGACAAAAAGAATGCTTTATTCTGGCGGAATTAACAAAAAAAATGACTCAAATACAAGACAATTTTGGAAAAAAATTATGCAAAATTAATTTGATATCATATAAAATAGATTTTTGTCGAATGCTTCGAATACAATGTTTTCTTTTTTATTCGAGTCATTTTTTCTCATCGAAAAATTTCGAATAAAAGAACTTGAAAAAAAACGGCCTGACCTTGTATTAATTCAACTCATTAATAAAAGAATTTATCTAATATATTACCCTATTTCCTCAAATACAATCCCACATAAATAAATGCGCGAGACTTTTATTTTTTCTTTTCAAAAACTGCATCGATTAAAATATAGTTTTATTTATTCTTATTCCCCATAACATTACTTACAAAATTTTCAACAACCGTATTTTTTTCTTTTCGTGAAAAATCCAATTAAAAGTCCTTTGTTCTATTATTCAAGTCTTTTTTTATAACGAAATAAAATTTCAATAGAAGGTGTTTAAAAGATAACTGCACGATCCTGTAATTGAACCAATACGGTAAATAATCATCATAAAAAATTAAATGAGTTTTTAACAAAAAAAATTCAATTCACAAACATTTAATTTAGACCCCAATTTTTAGTCGCTTTTAATTTAGACACTTATTTTTAGTCATGTCTAAAAAAAAGTGTCTTAAAAATGGTGACTACTAAAAGCGTCTTGAAAACTCTCCAAGATGACGTCTAGTTGAAGCGCCTAAAAATGATGTCTTAGTCGCTTTTATTTTTTACATTTTCTCAGAATATATATATTCTGAGAAAATGAAATTTTCTGTACATGCAGAATAGGGTACTAAAACACTGACCCCCCCTTTTTTGAAAAATTCATGCAACCCACTTATCTCAGCTCAGTGTCCAGTTGGATAAAATTGAGGGTCAGGAGTTCTAATTTGTAAAAAAACGTAATTTTTTTAAAAATAATAAAGTTATAAAAAAAACTAACTAAATTTTCAGAAAGTTCAGAAAATTTCACATAAAACAGCATATCAAAGATGACGATAGGACACTTTTTAGTTGAGATAAGTCGGGCCAGGAATTTTTCAAAAAAAGGGGGTCAGTATTTTAGTAGGACCCTATTCTGAATGTACTTCAAAATATTACCATTACACATTTAACATTTTTTAAAAATAAAATTTTAAAGATTCTTGTGCTATAATTGTTGTGTTTGTGTCAAATTCTACTTGTGTGTTAGCAATAGGTAGAGCTATTTTAAAACACTTTTTTGAGCTCTTGAGATCTTTTTTCTTTTACTGAAAGATTAGTGAATTAAGTTTATATTTGGTCATCAAGTCCAATAACTAAATGCAAGGATAAGTAAACCAATTCCTTATCTATTCTCTTAAGAAATATAGAAAATTAAAAAAAAATAGAAAAACGATAATCAAAAAAATAAATATTTGATATTAGAAAATAAAACCAAAAAGAAAAAAATCAATCTTTTTTTTTTCTAATTTGACTTATTGATCTGCTGGTTCTATTTTGAGAAAGCAAATTGAGATAAAAAAAAAATATTAAAACATCAAGAAATCAATTCAAATAATTAGAAATCTAAATTTGAACCCAGAGATTCCATTCTTTCTCTTTTTTTTTTGTTTTCTATCATTTATTTGCTTAATTCTTTAAATAAATAAGTAAAAAATTGTCTTGACACTTATCTACTTTAGTAGAATGATGACAGAAGCTGAGCAATTCGATCGAGGAGAAAGACGAGCAATTTTTTCTAATTAATCAATCCTCGAACAACAACAAAAAAAATGTTTAATTTAACAAAACAAAAATTAAAAAATTAATTTAATAACTACTTGAAAGACAAAACAAAACAAAAAAACAAGCAAAAATTTTTATTGATCAAAATTTTATATTTTCTTTTCGTTGAGAAATTTTTGATTTTTTTTAAACTTATCTAATTGGTTTTAACTAGTTCTTTAATTTACAAGTAAAAAATTGTGGAACAGAGAATCGAACTTCGCTCATTTGAGCTGAATCTAAGAATCCTTGTTTGATGAAACTGTAGGCTAATAAACTTGAAATTTCTTACAGAAACTTCAAATTTAAAAATCATTTTCAATTTACGACTTTCTAGTTTTAATTAAATTTTCAATAATTCTATTTATTTTAAAAAACCAACAATTTCATCCTATAATTCATTTTATTCTATAACATCACTGAACACTTAACTTTAAAAAATTATAGTAACTTTTTTATAAATAATTATAAAATAATCGTTACTTGTATTTACATCTAAAAACTCATTTAAACCGGAAAATTCATTTTAACTAGATATTTTTTTTAAAATAAATTTCTTTTAAATTTACCGTAAAAATTAAATTTAACAAGTCGCCATTTTTAGACAGTATTCGGTTTCCTTTAAAAGCAGCCCCTCCTTTTTTTACACCGGTAGTATTTTCAATTAGGAACTTTTTATTAAATCCAAATTTGACACGTTATCTAATTCTGGACACGGAGGTCTTAATAATCGAGAAAACACCTCCAAGCAATTTTTTTTATCATCCAACATCCAATTTTTTACTTCAGATTCTTATAGAGAATAAAAATTTTCTTTATTTCGAAAATTTTTTTTAGAAAAGAAAAGGAACACAAGGTGTAAATTCTGAATTAAATGTCCAAAAAGTTTTTTTAAGTGCTGAATCTAAGTCTGAACTCGGAAATATTATCGGATTGCTGGATTCATCCAAAAATACAATTTACTCAAAATTTAAATAAAATTTGTTTTTAAATCGATAAAGTTTTGGAAAGATTATGAAAATAATAAAAGTAAATGGGGGATGATGCTGGAAGCTCAAAGAAATTTTAGTATTCTCTGATTTAATTTTACAGTATGGTAGCCAAGTAAGCTAAATATGAACCAAAAATTTGAAATCTAAGTGATAAATTAAGAAAAATTATTGTCTAGCTAAAAAAAGAAATTGAAGAAATTAACAAAGGAAACGAAAAAATATTTTTTAATTAGTAGTATTTTTGGTCCATTTTTTAGCCAGCTTTACTATCTTTTTAATATAAAAATTTTTCGGATAATCCAAAAACTGATGCCACATTCTGATTCAGCTCGTACCCAGTTTTCAACGCAATATAATATTGAATACGAAACTTTGCTTTAGTCGTTCTTTTAGTTGGACATCTTTTCTATAAAAACGACTAATTTTATATGCAATAGTTACCGTATTACCTTGTTTATAAGTGCCCCCCAAAACCCCCCTTTTTTTAGAAGAAGGAAAAATTTAATTTTGTTATTACTGAATAGACCCCACTAAAGTCTATCAGATAAGTGAAATCAAAAGACCGAATTCATTTTCCTTTAGTATGATTTAACCCTTCAGAGAAGCGATTTTTAGTCGCTTATAAGCAAGGTTTTACGGTACTATTTTTGTTTAAATTGAAATAAGTGAATAGAAATAAACCTCACAGTTCTATTAAAAATGAAAATTTAATGATTAAACAAGTTTTTTGCTAATTCGCAAAATTTCATTAAACCACTCAAAAATTAAAAAAATTTATTCATACGATTAGACTTAATTTATTATTTTCAAAATCAAAATCGAGACATTTAAAAAGATGCATGGATCCGTAAAAAAAAATCCAATTTTTTTTTAAATTTACTGAAACGTAAAAAATTTAATTTTAACTCTTGAAGATAACTTTTGAAACATATAATTCAATTTTTTATTCCACAGATATTACTTTTATAATTAGATTAATAAATAATTTTAAGCAAAATTTTAACGCGACGAGTAACTTTAAAAAAAAAAATTTCCTCTCTTTTTATTTTAATAACAACAAAAATGACAGAATATCAATTCGCTTCAAATCAAGAGTATCAATACTACTACCCTACTAATCAGGAGTACAATTATTATTCCTACTATGCCTCGACAAACACTTATCACGATACTCAAAGCTACCAAGCGTATAACTCAAATTTAAATGACTCGACCAGTAGTTCAACTTCTAGTAGTGTTTGCGAGAAACGTAAACAAAGAAGAATTAGAACAACTTTTTCAAGTGGACAATTGAAAGAATTGGAAAAGTCATTTAGCGAAACGCACTATCCTGATATATACACACGAGAAGAAATAGCCATTAAAATTGATTTAACTGAAGCTCGTGTACAAGTGTGGTTTCAAAATAGACGGGCTAAATTTCGAAAAAATGAAAAACAAAATAGTAAAAATTCGAAAAAGTCCAAATCGAATGAAAGTGATTCAATTAATAAGTGGTTAGTTCCAAATAAAGTTAAATCAACAACTCCTTTGTCTGTTATGTCGTCGGTCTCATCAGACTCGACAATAGGATCTTCAAAATGAATTTCTATAATTTTGATAAAAATTCTAGTCTTCTTTTAATTTTAAAAATTTTCTTTTCCATTATGAAATTATACTTTTTTAAAAATTAACTTAATATTTATAATTGTATTTATTAAATCTGTTTTTTTTTTATTTTATGTAATTAAATATCTATTTATATTTTTAATAAAATTTTTAAAAAACAACTAGAATATCCCGTTAAAAAATATGAGGAAAAAAACGAATAAAAAAACAATACCTTTTAGATCTAAATAAAAGCTTTTTCTCGCAAAAAATTTTAAGTTATTTAAAGAAAAAAATTCATCAATGGAGTATTTTCCGAATTTAAAATTTTCAAAAAACGTATTCTTTTCCTTCACTACGGAACAATTTTTGTTGTTTGAAAAGTACTTTCAAGAGATTTGCAAAGTGATTTTCTTGATAAAAAATTTTAAATGGTGCTAAAATCAATCTATAAACTGTCATTAGATGTATATTCATATATTCTTCAGCTTTCTCCAGAACCTAAACTATAGAAAAACGCAACTTTTTACAGTAGGTATACTTAAAGTTGTGATTTAAATGGCAACTTGCTAATTAGTCAACTAATTAAAGATTATGCCGCTGCTTTAGTCGAGTTGTGCTGCCTAAGTTCAGGATTTAAATAACCTAAATAAAAAAAAACACTATTTCTTATTCCTCGTGAAAAATTCAAGTTGACTGTTACGATTTCTAACTTATAGTCAAAACTATAAATGGTATTTATTATTCTTGATTTTTTAAGGATTAAACTTTTGATTTTTTAGTTTTCTTTTTTTCTAATTTCTAAAAGGACAACAAAATTTTTGAATTTACTTTTTAACAATTAAGATTGGAAAAAAGAGTTATATTTTTTAAAGCTACGGTGATGATTATTAATTTGTATCGTGACGTCATATAACGTCATTTATAGCTGTCGTCAGATGACGGGATATGATGGTCAGATTTTTGACTGCAGATAACGGCATATCGCGTCATATACAGCCAGATGACGTCATGTTACAAATTAATCAGCACCGCTGTATTTTGAAAATTGAATGGACTGTTTTAAAAAAATTGGAGTAAATTGTCAATAATTTTAATTGTCTTAATAAAATAAAGATTTAAAGATCTCTGTATAGAGTTAGTTTTGGAAGAAGTATGTCAAAAAAGTATTACAAAAAAATTTTATAATTCGGTCTTTAAAACAAACTAAGTTTTTAAAATGTAGTTAAATCTGAAAAATATCAGATATCAGTAACAAGGTTTGAATCATTTTGATCAAAATTAGGCTAGAAAAAATATTCTCAAAATTTTTCGCCGAAAAATCCTTTGTTTTTGAGAGGGTGGTGTGTTTTCTTGAAAAAAAATTGTTTTTTTGCATTTTTCGTTTCTTTGAAAAACCTAACTTTAAATTTTGGAATACTTTATAAAATATGGTTTAAAAGATGCGGAATCCAAAAATGAAAGGTGTTTGTGAGGGTTATATAGAGTTCCCAGAGTTTTTTAAATATATTTACTGGATTTTCCTATATAAATTCTAAAGTGTTTACGGATTTAAATTCAAAAAAAAAAATTTTGTCTATTTTTTGACTGATTTATAGTGGGTCTTATTTTTGCCACAAATTGAGAGGATTGTATTTAGAAATAAAAATTAAAAACGTAAAATTAATTTTAAAGAAATTATAAAAAATAATTTTAAAACTAAGTAAGCTCAATTATAGTATAAATTATATGTAAAATATTAAAAAAAAATTAAGATAAAGACTAAATCCAATAAAATACTAAAGGGAATGTAATTTTAGGAAATTTTTATCATTTTTCGAAAATATTTTAAGCTTATTTTAGGATCAAGCTTCCTATAAATACAAGGATTTTTTGAGTAGTCAATATCAAATAAGAAAAGTTAGAAAGATAAAAACTTAGATTCTAAAAATAAAATGAGCTTAAAACTTGTTATTATTTTGATTTTCATTAAAAGTGTAATATCTTATCCAAGTAAGTACTATCAAAATATTCAAGAGAATCAAATCAAATTGAATGTTGATAAAAATGCTAACAAAACTGAAGCAAGAATTCTACAAACATTATTTCCTCAATTCAACCAACCAATGCATCCGCAACCACAATTAACCCCTTTCCTTCCATACAATCCATTTCCAATTCAACAAAAAACACAGACATCAAGTGGTGAAGTTATCATAGAGAATTTAATTGGTGGCTTACCATTTAATTGCTTAAATAAGCCAACTGGTCATTTTAGAGATTCATTTTTTTGTGATGTTTTTCATGCTTGTGTTTATGGTCAACAAAGAAAAACTTATTCATGTCCTTTTGTTGGCGAACTTGTCTATTTTGACGATAGAACAAGAAAATGTGAATTCATCCGAAATAATCCTTATGGATGTCTTCAAAATAATTATTTGAATTTTTTTTAAACATTTTATTTTTCAAAATAAATAAATTTAATAAATTTATTTTTGTTTTTTTTTTGATTGTTTCAACAACAAAACTTCTAAATTACAAGATTCGATTTTGATAAATTTCAATAAGTAAAACATCAAATTTTCTATATCTTACAAACAAATATGACAACTTTTGAACGTTCAGTTGAACTCATATGAACACAAACTTTTATGAAACTTCATGAGTGTTAATTAAAATAAATTATTTATAAATTTTCATTTAAACAAGGCTTCCTTTCTCATTGTGTAATACTTACCTGATAATTTTTAATATTTTTTAATTTTTTATACGTCATCTTAAGTCTTTTATGGCACCACATCTGTGGGAAATTTGGAAAAATTTTTTAGCCCCAGCGGCACTATATAACCCGTAGTAAACAACTTTATTTTTCAGTTTTTGAAATTAAATAAAACATTAGTTCATTTCAAAATAAATCAATTTAATGATTTTATTCTTTTTTTTTTTTTTCAACCGCGAAACTTAAGTTTTCAATACAATATAACGTCGCTTCGCTCCATGTTCTAAGATTTAAATCAGAGTTTAATAAAAAGTAATTTTTAAAAGATATTTGAAATATTGTTGTTGAAATTAATAATATTTTTTTTAATTTATTAATTGTAATTAAAATTTATTTATTTATTTTTATTTATTTACAAAAAATAACCGCTAGGTCAGCTGCTTGAAGGTTTAGCGCCCTTCTTTCAGCAAGGTTTAGGTTTAGCGCCCTTCTTTCAGTAATTAAAATTTATTTATCAATAGATATTTGTTTTTAATTAAATGATATAATTAAATCATGATTTTTGAAGTGTTTGTTTTTCAAGTTATAATAATCTAACTATTTCATTTATTAAGTCTGGATCTTGGTTATATTCAAACACTTTAGGGACAAAATCTCTTAATATTTTTAAGGAATCTTAAATTTAAATAATATATGACTGATATATGTCATTCCCCCGCCTATACGGATCTAAAATAGGGCCCATTAGAACAATTTTTTTCAATGTATTTCGACAACGGTAAGTCAAATCATCAAAAATAAAAAAAATTGAATTCAGCATCCAAAATTACATAAATGACTAACTTTTGGGATAAAATATCTCATTTGATTCAAAAGTTTTTGAGATATGTAGGTTTTTGAGGGTTAGATCACTTTGTATGTATGTTTAACCCCTAGACCCTATTTTGACGTTATGTTCATGGTATCAAAATAAACAAAATTTAAATTAGAAAAGTTAGCGGAGCAGAATTTTGACTTTCAAAGTTTGAAATTTGAAAAATTACTTCTCTAAGTATTTTGTTACATTCGGGAAAAATAGATTTTACACTAAAAAAAAATTTATTCGCAAAATTCTATTAAAAACTCCAAAATTTTGCGAAAATTTAGTTCAGAAATTATTTAATATCTGCTCTCAATTTTCCTATGTCTTTTTCAGACGATTTTTTGATTTTTTTTATGCGACTTTTCCCATATTAAATTTAATGTTATGAAATTCCTTGTTATCAAATTGGAAGGAATTGTTTATGTGGTATGAATTTATGAGAAATCTAATTAAATTCTTGATTTAATTTTGAGAAATTTATTTTTAAGTGAAATTTTTATATTGACCTTGAAAATGTAAATCTCTTAATCTTAAGTCAGTTTTTACTTAAAAAAATTTATTTTTAAATTAAAATTAACACTTGGACTTTTTTTGTTCTAAAAAATTCTCAAATTTTTTTTAATGCGTATCTTTGTTGTCCCAGAGATTCAAGAGTCTCAAGTCCTGGCAAGATATGGGCCTGAATTTTTTTTTTGGAAACATTTTTTAAATCTTAAATTTTATGTTTTTGTTTTGATTAGAAATTTCTAATCAAAACAAAATGTACATTAATATATTAATATATTAATATATTAATATTTTAATTTGAACAAAAAAGCTAGAAATACAGTATTGATTTGGGAAAAATGGCATCTTTTTTTTACTATTTTATGTAAAGGACAAAAACTGACGTTATTAGCTTTGGTTCTCCTCTCTTCAACACTACGTTTTATTTAAATGGGACACAACTTAAAGAAACAGATCAAATTGAGTATCTCGATT
>NTPY01000207.1:392168-407971 GCA_002922825.1 Brachionus calyciflorus
TTATCCGTAACCAAACCTGAACACAAATACTTGATTTTTGTAGCTTACCTGCTCATAAAGATATATCGATACTTGAATACCCGATTTTATTGAGTAACATAAATGAAAATTCAAAAATTTAACAAATATCAATTGAGAATTTTCCTTAATCCTTTTTTTTTAATGAATGACTAAAACTATTTTGCTTCTTTTATTTAAATACCAAGTATTAAAAATTCAAAAAAAAACTTTATTTCAAAAGCAGCATTTTTTAGTTGTTAAGTGAGCCCAAATATTATTATACCATAAAAAAAGTAAATTGTACCACAAATGTAATAGAAAAACCATATTTTACCGTATTTCCTCAAATACAAGATCGAGTCGCTATCTTTTGAAGACCTTCTATTTGAATTTTTTTTGGTTATAAAAAATGACTCAAATAAAAGAACAAAGATCTTTTATTTGAATCTTTTACAGTAACAAAAAAATAATGTTGTTGATAATTTATTTGTTATAAAGCTATGGGAATTTAAAATTTTAAATAAAACAATCTTCTAATCGAGACAATTTTTGAATCGAAAAAAATTCAAATAAAAGGTTTTTTTTGCCTCAAATACAAGCCTCGCGCTTTTATTTGAGTGAGCTTGTATTTGAGGAAATACGGTATATATAAATTTATTTAAAACAAATCTGGGGTCTTGTTGCCTCACTGGACAATTGTCCGAACAATTTAATTGTCCAGGATTTGCTGGAAAATTTTTATTATTACATAAATTGTCCTGTTATCAATGGAGAATTCTAATTTAGTTCAGGACCATTTAAAAAATTTTTAGACAATTAAAAAAATTAATAAGTTAAATAAAAATATCAATTTTTAAATAAGTTTCGCAATGTTTTGAAAAAAAATTGTTAAAAATCAAATATATATGTTATTTATAGTTGATCTCTTTTTATAATTTCATATTGCCTAAGCAAGTAGATTTCGCATAAATTCTGTTGAAAATCGATTTGGATTTAATTGACGTCATCATTTCAAATGGTAAAGGGTACTAGGGTAAATTAATACTAGTGTATTTTGTTACTAAGATAAACTAATACTAAATTTATAAAATAAGAATAGAATAGTTTTTCGGACCCTTGAAAAAACAACACCTGGGTGTTTTTCATGTATCTTAATTATTTAATCAAAAACTACCGTAAAGTCGCGTTAATAATTGCGCAATTATACCCAAAATTCACCATTTAACTACATGGGTGATTTTTGTCCTATTATAGTTACATGTAATTCTAAAATTTTTTCAGATAGAATTGCGCAATTATAAATGAAAATTCATTAAAAAAAAGAAATTAATTTAAAAAAATTAAATTACAGACTGAAGTGAACTAAAAAAAAAAAATTTTTTCGCAGCAATACTCAGACCGTACCAGTACCATGTACTTTATATTAGCAAAAATTTAATTTAGATTCTTACGTATTAAAATATTTAGCTGAATTATTGCTTTTTAAAATTTTTAAAAAATATTCTACGCCATGAGACCCAGAATAATGAAGAAATGCCTATTCTTAAAGAGGAAAGAGACTTAAAATGTTAGCAAACAGCTCGAATAGGTTTAACAATCATTCAATGTTTTATTATAACATCAGATTTAGTAAAAATAAAAAAACAGTAAAATCACAATAGTGTTGTAGGCCAGCTTGGGTTTTAAATATCTTTTGCTATTTCGGAGGCATGTGAATAATTGGAATATAAATTTAGGTTCTAAAACTCTTTATTCGAAGATACAAACTTCTTATTTTTCTAATTTAAAACTTAACTAAACAAATTCATAAAATATAACTTAAATAGCGAGCCTAAATTAATATTATTTCTAACCATAGATTCATTAAATTAACTTCTCTAAGGAACAAATTGTTTATATTATTTTACTTTTACTCTAATCGCCAACAATAGTTTCCTTTTTAGGAAGTGACTCATATGACCAAGAGTTTAGAGTCTATCAGTTTTGGAAAAAATTTGGTCTTTGAAAATTATTTAAAAACTATTAATTTTTTATTTAATTAGTGTGGGTAATAGATAAAACCAATTTTAAAACTTTCTGAAAATTTTGCGAAAGTTTTTTATTTGCCTGATATTTTTTTTCATTTTTCTCCATACTGTTCTTTACGAGAAAAATTTTGGATTAAATAAACGCATGTAAAAAATTTTTTAATTAAAAAATTTGGCTATTTTTAATCAATCGAGTACCGTTTTGGTAAGGCAATCAAAAAAATTTATTTATCTCAAAATCAATCTAAAAGCAAATAAAAAAGAAATTTCACGGGTCCGGTTTGAGTATTTCTATGAAAAATTTAGAAAAAAATTTTTTTATTTTTTTTAGTACAGTTCGGATACGGTTCAGTCTGGTATGGTTACGTTGTTTATTCGATAAAAATTCTGTAAATTAATTTTTTTAAATCAATTTCTTTTTTTTAAATGAATTTTCATTTATAATTGCGCAATTCTATCTGAAAAAAATTCAAATAATTACATGTAACTATTATAGGACAAAAAAACACCCATTTTTCGGGTAGTATTACATGTAATAAAACCTAGGATCTACCTTATATTACATGCAATTATGAACGCGACTTTACGGTACTTTCTAATATTATTTTAGCTTTGTTAATTTTATCTTAATTTTAATTTTGGTATTAATTTACCCATAATACTTGTTTCTTTATTTAAATTTAGTACTTTTTTTAAGTTAATAATTTAGTATTTGTTTCTTATTTAAGCGTTTGGTACTAATTTACCTCGTATTAAAATCATGGTATTGGTTTCATTTGATATTAGTTTACACTCAATCTTTAAAATTAATAAAAAATTTTAACTTAAAAATTTTTATTAAATTATTATTTATTTATTTGAAATAAATAAAAAATTCTATTAATTAATTAAAAGTCATTTGTTCATCATTTGTACAACCAGAATTTAAAAAATCATAAATTTTTAGGTTCTAAATAAAATTTAAAACCCACTTACGTTTCGATATATTTCTTCTAAAATAAGAGTAAAAAGACTTTATTATGAGTTGTTTTTTAATTGCGTCATGAATTGGTGAATTGATACCTAATTTCAAGTTACCTAAAAAATAACTTTTTATATTAAATAATATCGATTCGTGTCATATCGTTTTGAAATGTTTTATAACAAAGCAAGAATCAGATTAGAGATAAAGAAAAAACCAAAGTTTTTAAAGTACCAAAATATATATTTGCTTAGAGACAATATTAATCTAAGAAAAGCTTTTTCAACTTACTTAGGAAAACTTTGAAGTTTTTTAGAATTTGATTGTTTTTTTTTTGTTAAATCAAATTTATTTCGGAAATATAAACTTTAAATTTCCAACAAGTTTTGTTTAGTAGTTGGATTGAATGCTTTCAAGACTTAAATTAATCTCTTGAAAACGAAAAAAAAGGTAAACATATCAGCACTTGAAAAGCATTAAATTTTTGACAAAAAAAAAACTAAAAACTAAATATTTTTAGATGAGATTTTTCTTAAAGTCAAAATAAAATTTAAAAGAAAAAATTGTTTAAAAAATGATGTAATTTTTTTAAATCTTAAATTCGAATAGACTTCTTAATATTAAAAAATTTAATAGAATTGGGGAACAGCCGACGCGAGACGTTTGGGATTTTGAAAACGAATGGAATGAAGGTCTTTGTGGATGCTGTAACAACAAAAATGAATGTCTATACGCTTATTTTTGCTATCCATGTTTTGTTTGTAAACTCTATGAAAGAGCAGGCGAAAGTTGTTGTACTCCATTATTTATCCCTACAAGTGTGGTTATTTTAAGATCTAAATTAAGAACTGGCTTTAGAATTAATGTAAATTTCAGTTAAATTTAAAACGTTTTAAAAATAAATAAAACAAATTTAAATTTTTTTAGGGAAGTATATGTGAAGACTTTTTGGCAGCGTGCTTCTGTCCATGTTGTGTAGCCATCCAAATTAGTAATGAAATGAGTCAGCAAGGAATTTAAAATAATTTCTTTAAAAGAATAAAATTGAAAATTTATTTAGTCATTAAAATTAATAAAAAAAATTTTTTTGTATCTTTTATTTCAATCAGTAGTTTTATTCAAATCAATTGTTTATGTAGATTCAAAATTGTGGTCTATGAAAATAAAACAAAATTAAAAATTTTTTGATGACTGTTCTCCTGAAAAAAGGAGGGTCTGGGGGTGCGCTTATAATTAAGGTTTTACGGTAAGTGTTAAATTTTGGTTTCCAATTGTTTTAATGTTTTCTTCAACCTTATCCATAAAAGTAGCACAAAAAATTATGAATTTTAATAAGTAAATAAAAATAAACTTTTAAGTCCGAATATCTTAGAAATCTGATAAAAATAATTACTCCTACACTGAATTGTTAAGTAAAATTATTTTTGATTCAATGCTTTCGTTTAAATTTAATTAGAAAAAAATAATTTTCTTTAGTTTTTAGCTTGAAATTGAAATTTGTGTATTTAAAATATTTGAGAAAAAATCAAAATAAATAATGTTTTTTTTGATGATTTACACTGTAAGTTTAAAATGTTACAAATTTGCAACATTTAGGTGGTATTTCGGATCGCACGGATAAATGTTACAAAAAACATAAATGTTAAAAAAGACATTTATGTTGAAAATACATATGTGTACAAAATGTATAAACCTTAATGTAACTGAAACATAAATGTAATTAAAATTTATTTTATTTAAGTAAAATCATGAAAAGAATTTTTATTATTTATTTTCAAGCAAAATTTAGATTACAAAGAAAGGTGATTATTAAGAGACTTTTAAGGGAAGCAATCAAGGATATTGAGGTCTTTTTAGCAATTTTCAAGAAATAATATTTAAATTTTTGAAATAAAAATAAATTCTTCAACTGTTTAAATAATATTTTAGGAGTCACCTGTATCCAAAAATTAGTTTAATTGAAAGAGAACATTTATGTGTTTTATATTTTCCTTTTCGCGGAAAAAAATTGTACATTTAAGTTTCATTAAAAATATATGTTAGTCTAATGTTCCACTTTAAAAAACATTTGGCTCCAAAAAGACAAAAATGATCAATTAAATAATACATTTCGGTAACGATGAGAGTTTTAAGACAAAAAATTGAAAAAAGAACATTTTAAACTTACAGTATACAGTGGTGCTGATTAATTTGTAACGTGACGTCATCTGACGTCATATGACGTCAGATTTTATAGGTTTTTGACCGTCAGATGACGTCATATACCGTCATATGGCGTCAGATGACGTCACGTTACAAATTAATCACCACCACTGTACTTAAATTTTTAGGAAACATAAGTAAATGTGTCGAAATTTAACTTTTACGTTGTCTAATTTTAATTGTTATGTTTAATTTAAATAAATTAATTTTGGAAATTATTAAATTTTGTTGCCATGAAATTTTAAAAACCTATAAGTTTTTGATTATAATAATAGTAGTTTTTAGGTTTGTTTTTAATTTGAAGAAAAAAATTGAAATTCTTATAATAAATAACACTTTGTCTAATTATAGCCTAATTTTTGCGAGGAACGAGCTAATACCCTGATGTGTATATATATAGAAAAAAATGAAATACTGAATGATTTTGCTCGGACTGAGTTAGATGAAACTAAGAATTTCGTTGGCTAAAAATAATAAGCATGCGTTAAAAAATGAAACTTAATTATTTGATATATTAAAAAAAAAACTTTCAAAATAACGGCTCGTTACTCGCTTAATAAAAGCTAGTGATGGGTCCTAACTAAGCTAAGTTAGCTAAGCTAGCTAAAAATAAGCTAACTAATTTTAGTTAGCTAAAAAATAACTATAACTCGAAATTTCGAATTTATTTCTATGCACTAAACACCGAAAAAAAACCTTTTCGAAAAGTCGCTACACTCAATGTTATTGAGTCGGTCAAAGCATTCTGACATTAAATTTATTTGATTTTAGAAAAAAAAAATTCGTTTAAGAGTTATTCGAATTTTTTTAAATACGGACGTTTTTAACCGATTCTAAAAAGACGTGTCTATGATAATTATGATAATGTAAGTTTAAAATTGTCAGTCAAATAATTTTCTGATTCTATTTTTAAAATTAAAAACTTAGAGAATAAATTGTGTTAAAACTTGTCTCAGTTTTTATTATTTATATAATATATAAAAATCTAAATCTGGCCAAGTTTGTAATAATTTATGAAATCAGTTTTTTTCATAGAAAAAGCAAAAACGCTTTAGAATGTTATAACACTTTCTCAGATTTTTGTTTTGACTTTTGGAAGGGTCAGTGTTTTAGAGGATACTCAAACATATGATTCTAATTCAGAAGTTATATGAAAGGAGTACCAGTACCTTCCGCTTTTTGTAAGCTGAAAGATCTACAGTGGTTGTTATATAAATTTACCGTAACCGTAACGATAACCGTACACATCTTAGAATTAAAAACTAAGGTTAATTAACACGGGTTACGATTACGGTCAAAAGTTAGAGTAGACAGTTGACGTTAAAATTCGTAAAATTATTATTGAAATTATTGATTTTGATCGTTGTTGTGGGAATTTAAAATTTTTTCTCGAATTAATTCATTCAAAATTAGTTTTTAGTTTAGAAAGCTTAAGTTTCGCGATTGAAACAATTAAATAAAAAACAAAATGAAATCCATAAATTTATTTATTTTGGTAAATAAAATTTTTAAAAAAAATTCAAATAATTATTTTGAAGACATCCATAAGGATTATTTCGGATGAATTCACATTTTCTTGTTCTATCATCAAAATAGACAAGTTCGCCAACAAAAGGACATGAATAAGTTTTTCTTTGTTGACCATAAACACAAGCATGAAAAACATCACAAAAAAATGAATCTCTAAAATGACCAGTTGGCTTATTTAAGCAATTAAATGGCAAGCCACCAATTAAATTCTCTATGATAACTTCACCACTTGATATCTGTGTTTTTTGTTGAATTGGAAATGGATTGTATGGAAGGAAAGGGGTTAGTTGGGGTTGCGGATGCATTGGTTGGTTGAATTGAGGAAATAATGTTTGTAGAATTCTTGCTTCAGTTTTTTTAGAATTGTTATCAAGATTCAATTTTATTTGATTCTCTTGAATATTTTGATTGTACTGACTAGGATAAGATAAAACACTTTTGATGAAAATCAAAATAATAACTTGTTTTAAGCTCATTTTATTTTTAGAATCTAAGTTTTATCTTTCTAACTTTTCTTTATTTTTGATATTGACTATTCGAAAAATCCTTGTATTTATAGAAACCTTGATCGTTGAGATGACTTAAAATATTTTCCAAAAAATGATAAAAATTTTCGTTCTCGAAATTAGGCTTATCGGATTTAATTTTAAATCTTAGATTTATTCTTTAAATATTTTAGATTTATGATTTATGAAAACTATTCTAAATTGTGTGATTTTTTAATTATTTTTTACAACTTCTATTGTTCATCATTATGATTTAGTCGTGGTTCCACGGTATGGTTAGCTCTGGTCACCGTCATACTTTTTGGATTTTTGAATCATTATGATAAACCTATTGACAATCGTAAAATACGTAAAATACGAATAAACGTCGGCGACAGTTATTTGAATGGGTCTCCAGCTTTCTTTTTCCATAGGAAATTTACAAATGGGAAAATTCAAACCTTTTTGAATATCTATCAAGACTGATAAAGTGAAATTAAAATAAAGCGAAAGAGAGTAAAAACGTTAAAAAATTGATGAAAAAGAAATTGATAAATTCGAAAGATAGTAGTTCTAATAAATTCTACAAGTGTAATGTCATTCGAAATAAGTCATTTTTTGATGTTTTTTTGTCGATAACTTTCGAATGGCACATGTTAATATAATCTTGTATGGTTCATTTTAATCAGAATAAAATTTTACATCTGAAAATCTACCGTATTCCCTTGTTAGATAATGCAGCATCATAACATATCGCCTCCATGTTAAAGTGTTGCTGACTGATGGTTTATGCTGAAAGCCCAAAATCACGTCTTTAATACCGCACCAAAGACGTTTTTTTTGAGGTTTAATGTGGCACTAAATGTGTGATTTAAGTCAAAAAATTCGGAAAAATAAAAATAATCAAATTTAATATAATTTTACACCATCAGTTAAGTGACACGGAGCGTGATTTAACAAAAAATTTATAGTCTTTAAGTTGTTTACCATACCGTAGTGCCTCGTTATATCCATCATGAACTTATCCATGAGTAATTTAATATAAGCCCTGACACTAAACACGGGAGAGTTGGTAAAATTGATTTTTATAAGAGCATTGTCTTACAATTAGAACTTATTTAAAAGATCCGGTACTTTATTTGGAAAAAATTTGAAATTTTCGAGGAAAAAAAAAATTTGTTGAGAAATTATATTAAAAACAATATTAATATAAATTAAAAAATAAAAATTATTCTTCAGCTAATTCATAAAATTCAAAGAATCTATCCGAAATATCAAGATTTTCTAAAACTTCATTTATAATAGATCGCTTGTAAAGTAATTTGTCTAAAAATTTGAGCTATCTACAAGACCGCAATAATCAAAACTGTTTTTATTAAATCATTATCTAAAATTTTCCAAATTTCAATAACCCAATTAATCACGTTTACGTAGCCTGGTGATCTCAAATTACCTTCTCTCGTAACACTGTGCTTTGAATTAATAAACCAATCAGTCCAGTATCCATTAAATCTGGCTTTTATAGACCTAAACCAAGATATATCAGCCGGCTGCACCAAACTCGTCATAATCGGTGGGACATTTATCACATTTAGGTTTCTAGATAAAGCAGATTCTTTAATAATGTTTTTTTTTATGACATGAAGCACTATCCCAAATTAACGATGCTTCATCAAAACCTTGAATATCCAGATGTGGAAACAAGACTCGTATTTAGAATTGATCTAGAATTGAATTGATACTTTTGATGCCGTTTCTCTAATAGAAACGGCATCAAAAGTATTTCAATTTGAGAGTTTTGGTGAATGAAAATTTCAGTTTTTTTTTTTAAAGGAACAAAGAATTGAAAAATTGCATTTAAACTATTTATAACATTGTCTTAAAAATAGTTTTCAAATTTAACACTATAGTGGGATTAAAGGCCAATACTCATGTTTAGCCCTGGTCTAGTTTGTCAGTTTTTACAGTAAAAATTTTTTAATAATTTTTTGATTATTTTTATTTTTTTAGTCAGCAACACTTTAACATGGGCCCGATGGTGATTAGCAGGGACAACAAAAATTGCGTTTTTTAGAACCTAAAAATTGCGTAAATTTTCGATGTCGAAATAAACTTCAAGTTTCAAAAATAATGTCGAACCAAATTTTTAAAGAAAAATAAACACTAATACACTGTTTTTCATCGCAACTAATCCTTGTACTGCGTTCTAGGATGATTTGGTCATCCTTTTTCTATAACTTTATTTCTATAATCTTTATTATAAAGTTAAGAGTACCACAACGTAACGATTTTAAACGAAAAGAATGTTTTAAAGCTATAAATCAATTTTCTTGGTGAAATAGAGTACAAATTGAATTGTGCGCAAATCCCTGATTAGCGCATGCGCTAATTTCGAAATATCTAAACCTTCAAGTAAATTTTGGATCTAAGTAGAGTCAACGCTATTTGATACAGCTCCGAGACAAAAAGAGTTAAAATTTTGATTTCACTAATTTCTTAAACAAGAATAGTGGTTTTATATGTGTATAAAATTTCAACCATTTTGATTTACTGGACATATTTTTTTTTTACAAATCATAAGCGATCATTTATTATTGAACCCCCGTTACCATTATCGTAAATGATGAGTCAGCCTTAACGGCAACGAGCGCCGATTTTAATAAATAAAGCACATGACTAAGAACTGCTAGTCTTTAAAAAAATTAATTTATAAGCTTTTTGATTTTTTTTTATTTTTATAAAAATCTTTAAATAAAATTTTATTGCAATTATTAATTATTTCTCAATAATAAGAAATTTTAAAAATAAAAAAATATCGTTGAATAAAATTAATAACAAAATTAATTAAAAAAACTAAACTTTTAAAAATAAATTAAAACTTTAAAAAAAAAAAGGGCGGGATTTTTGTTTGTTAATTTTCAGATATTTAAAAAGTAAGCGTTTTAAAAAACGGATTGGCTCCGTCTTTTAGACCATTTGTTTGTAACTCACTATTCATACTATCGGCCGATAATGGCGTACTTGAATAGCCATCCGAAACTTGAGACATTTGTCTATGAAACGCATTTTTTAAGTCTATTTTAGGACTAAGTTTGATTGTCTTATCACTACTTGAACTTGAATTTGATTTTGAGCTTTTACGCGAATCGATTAATTCATGGCCATCATTCGAAGTCAAAGTTCTGTCATTATCAAAATTTTGACATACGCTATTCGAATCAGACTCATAATTCGAATCCATCAGCGACGATATTTCACTTTGATTGTCATTTTTGACGATTGTTTCCTCTTGTTGATCGGCAAGTTTTGATTTATAGAGCTCAAGTTGAGTCACTAGTTCCAATCGACGAGTATTAAGCACCTTGAGACATTCATCTATTTGTGAACTTAAATGTACCGGTATATTTAATTTACTTAATAATTGAATGACCTCAACCGAATGAGATACTTTAGGCGTTTTAAGTTGTTTAGGTTTTTTACTCGAGCGTCTTTTTTGTATGCTGAAATTCGGCTCATCGTCATCGGATTTTTTTTTCAATAAAAACATAGCGTTATTAGAATTGTCTTCTAAGGGAATAGGTAGTAAGGGATATGTGGGAGTTTGTGTCAGAGTAAATGGTGTTTGTGTACATGTGTAATCTTCAGATTTAAAAGCTTTTCGAAAATTTAAACTTGTTGGCTTGATTGGTTTAGTTATTTCGGAGAGTTCATTTGTTGTATCAGTTGAATCACGATTTTCAAATGTTTGATGATATAACGAAAATGTAGCAGTTGGTGTCGAAGCATTCGATAAGCTACCCATTGTTATCAAACTATTTAAATTTGTTTGAATTTCTTCTGAATTTTGTAGTTTGTAAAAATAGTTTATTAGTTTATTATAGTCTTTTAAAGTATATTCCAAACTGATAACGACGTCATCTCTTGATAAAAAAAAATTTAGATGACTGTAATGAAGTTAAAAAAATTATAAGTAAGTCAATATTTCTCATACCCTTTGAAATTATGATCTCGAAAAGGAGATAAGGCATGTTCATCTTTTTTAGCTTGTTGATTTTTGGCTAGATTTTGTCTGTAAGAATCTTCTAATTCTTTTTTAGCATCTACTTTTTGAGTGCACAAATCTTTTATTTCTTTGTCAAGTTCGATTTTTTCTCTAGTCAAATTATTCAGATTTCTTTTTTGAATTGAAAATTTCTCAGCCAATTCTTCACAATTTTTCCATAGATTATTGCGTTCGGTATAGCTTACTTTTAGTGTTTCTTTTATTTTTTCATAAGCTGATTGTTTTTCTTCATATTTTTCGAAATTTTTAATACCTTGCTCAAGGTTACTTATTTCACGAAGTAGCTTAGCTTCTTCGTTCGGTTTAAATCGACCCGTATTAAAACGCATCTCTTTTTCGTATTGTCTTATCATGTCAATATGATGTTGTTTTGTCTTATAGATTAAACCCGCTTTAATTCGATTCATTTCGTCATGCTTAAACAAAAATAAGAAATAAAAAAAAAGTTCTTATATTATTTAGAATTTTAGGATGAAATTTAAAATTTTTTTTGGAAAAAAACAAATGGGAGAGGCGGTAACGGACTATTTAGAAGGATCTTCTTTACTTTTTGTGAAAGAATTTATGAATTTAATTGTAAAATCAAATTTTATTTTAAAAAATTGATATTTGCCGGAGTAAGACTATCGACGGTTTTGTAAGCATGTTAGCAGCATTAACAAATTTGCTTTGACAATTATAATTTTTTTAAATATTTTCTTAGTCTAAGTTAGTCTAGTTTTTTAAGATCCTTGAAAAAAGCGCAACCCCAATATTTATTTTCCTGCGCATCCTCATCATCAGTTTTTTATGCTCTTTTTGAATATGGACTTCTTTTTTCATGCTCATGAAATTTAAAATTTTTTTTCAAAATTAAGTAATGAAAATTATCAATTTTTTAACTTTAATTTATGACTTAAAATGACTTTAAAAATAGCAAAAAATAATGTATTATAAATTTTTACATTATTTTTTGTTAAAGAACATGAAAAAAAACGTCCATATTCAGATAGACCTTTAAAAACTGAGTATGATGACGTGAAAAAAAGTGGGCGTGCGTAGGAAGTGCGCTGTTATAAATAAAATTACCAATCTGAGTTCTGATTTAGACTTATTTAAACAAAAGAACATTTTTTACTCTGAACCTGTTTAATACGTTTAAGCCGGATCACTAAATCTTTAGAAAAAAAACGATCTAAACAGGTTCAGAATTTGAAACCGCTTTTAAAAACCAACTTTTCAAAGGATCGAGTGTAGATTCTTCAAGGAAAAACAAATTAATGTTTGTTTATCCTTGAGAAGAGAATAATCTTTTTTAAAAATTAAAATATTAGTGAAAAATTTTCTCTCAAGAATATCAAAAGATGTCTTAAGAAAAAGTCATTTTTCCGTAATATATATTAAACCCTGAGCAAATTATTATTTTTTATCCTTGTTGCGTGTTAGAAATATGCTCAATAAAAAGTTCTAAAACTTCATCCTGTTTGAATTTTTTTGTTTTTGAATTTTCACAAAAAAAAAAGTATATTTACTATTTTTTGTTGTTCTTCACGAAGAGTGTTTATTTCAGCGTGAATCTCATTTCGAGAAGTTATAAACTTATCTCTTTCTTTTGAAATTTGTTTTAGCTCTCGCTTTAGTGCTTCAATTTTTAATAATTTTTCATTCTTAAAATAAAAAATTAGAAAATTCCCAAATAAATAAAATAATCTTTAAGAAATTTTGCTCAAAAAAAAAAATACTTTTTCAGTTTCTTTGGTTTTAATTAAGCGTGTAAAATGAGCTATTTTATGGTTATCACATTTTTTATTCTCAGCGGGTTTCATCAATCTAAGACTTGGTTTACTACAATTGAATGAACTCGTTTTTGACGCTCGTTTTTGTTTGTTCTCTCTCTTAATTCTATTATACGTATTTTATTTTAATCTATTTTTTTTAAAAAGAATGTTCAGTTCTTTGATTAACAATTTTAAAAAATAAAAAAAAAAATGTTGCGTCATTTGAAAAAAAAATAAGCAAATAAAAAGTATACAAAACGCTATTTTAATTTTTTATTTTGGTGTTGTTTTTTCGAAAGTATAATACGTCGTAATGGAATTTTGAGTAGTTAAGTATTTCGTTTCTAGTGTAGTGTTCCTAAATGAGCATAAATTAATAGTGAGCTTAAGTAATACATAATTTTCTTCTAAATAAAATAATTATGTAGATCGTTTTCTATGTTGTTATTAAAATAAGAAAATAAAAATTATTTTAAATAATTTTACATTTTTGTAGAAGGGGTGCAAATGAGATAAACAAATAGATTTTTTTGAAAATAAAATAAAAAAAGAACATCCGATTTATTTTTTAATGAAAACACTAGTTGTTAAGATAAATATTTACGTGTCTCCCTGTAGAACGTAATTTAGTTATCTCACATTAAAAAAAAATCACGAGACAATTTTGTTCTAGTAGTAAACGATTTAAATTTCTAAAAATAAAATTTTTTAAATTTAATTTTGATGCTAAATAAAAAAAATAATTTAGTTACTTTACGGCATTTTCAACAATATACATGTTTTGAAATAAATTTAATTAATTTTTATCTTAAATTCTTTAAAATCTAATTTTTCCTAGAGATTTATTTTGAAAAATTAAAAGCTTTACATTATGGATTAATTTTTTATTTGAACAAAAATTCATGTTATTTGACTTAAACTAATTTCTTTTGATTGAGAATCGAAAAGAATGACAAAATACTTGAATTATATCTCAACTGAGAAGAAATTTTTTTAGATGAATTTTCTTATTAAAAATTTTTATCAATTTTTAGGAAATATAAAAGATCCTTATTAAGTTTCTTAAAATATTAAATTATCGGAACTGATTTGGATACTTAAAGATTCTACAACAAAATAATTCAAGAAAGTCTTCAGGATCTTTTTTCCATATTAATCTTATCAAGTTCCTATAAAATCCTTAATTAAGATCTCAACAAGTTCTATATAAAATTTTTATTTTGAAATGATTTTTGGGTCAGTCTATTTGAGACTATTAACAAAAAAGTTAAGAAGCTGTTCAAGAGAAATGTTTCAGAACTGTTTAAGACGATGTTCAACCTTGAACACATTTTATTAAGAGTGTCCCTTACTAGGGTTGTTAAATGAAGTTTGAAACTTTGAAAAATTTCTTTTTTTTTTTAATTTAAAGGATAAAACTAATAGTTTGAAAAACATTAATTTCGTTTAATTTTAAACCATTTTGAAGTAAAAAAATTAAGAAAAAAATTTCAAATTATTTTAAACTTAAATTGAAAATTTCATTTAAGATACTTTGAACCTTTTTTCTAAATTTTAAACAAGAAAATAAAATTTTGAAACATCATGAAAAAATTTTATTAATAATTGAGCAAGGATAATTTTAACTTTAAATATTCCGAATTTTTGTACTCAAATCAAAAAAGACTAATTTAAAATTTGAAAATTTAAAGAAAACTTTTTTTCTTCGTTAACATCCCTATCCCTTACCAGAATACGATTACATAAAGGGAGTCCCTATACACGAGTAAATTTTTATCTAGATTAATTCTTAGATAAATTAAAATAGATTTTAATTCTCCATTCATATTTTTAAATTGATAAAGAAAATTTTTTTTTTCTTTTATAATAAATTAAAATTTAATAATTTTTCGAACCACATAATTTGAGAATTAATGTGTAATAGGCAAGCACATTGTGATTGATATCTCTAAATTATAAATATACATTAGATCATAAACTAAACTTTTTTTAAAAAGAGTTTTCGATAAAACTAAGTCTTAAAATTTTTAAAATATTTGTATGGTTCCCCGAATCCATACAAATATTTTAAAACCCCGAATTTTATCCCTCAAATTAAAGACGATTCCGAAAATTTTCTAAATAAATATTTAAAGATACATTTATTTAGAAAATAATTTTTTTTTTATTTTAGATTTTTTTACCACGAGTAGAGTTTAAAAAACTAGTAAAAAAAAACATTAGACAGTAAATAATTTAACACGAAACTAGTTTTTCTCATAAGTTTGTTACGATGTGTTTGAAAGAGTTAAAGTCGAACTAATGTTAGAAATAACAAAAAAAAAATTTAAGTCAATTAAAATGTTCTCTTATTTTTTCTTAGCTTATTTTGACGCTTTTTCTGTTTTTAGACATAAATAAATTTTTTCCTTTTCTTCATAAATTTTGAACTTAAAAAGTATCGTATATTTTTAACGAAGTAATAAACTTTGATTTATAAAATTAAAATTTTTAAAAATTTAAAATTAAAGTGAAAATTTTTTGCTATTGATTTTTAAGAATTATGGGCTTTTCTTAGCTTTTTTAGTCTTAAAAACGATGCACTAATAGACAAAAGGATATAGAAGAATGTAAAATAGTCCTTTATTTTATAAAAATAATTCTTAACGGCGATTTGAAGTTAGGTATCAATTCACCAATTCATGACTCAATTCAAAAACAACTAAAAATAAAGTTCTATTAATTAAATTTTAGAAAATGTTTAGATATGGAAAATGGTTCTACATTTTATGTAAAATC
>NTPY01000207.1:408240-440951 GCA_002922825.1 Brachionus calyciflorus
CAAATTTATTGGGAACATCAGTTCCATTCTTTGGCCTTTTTTGAATAAAATTGTACATAAAAAAAATCTAATTAAAAAAAAAACTTGCCATATACTAAAAAACTAAAATTTTTATTAAAGAAATTTAACCATAATCCAACCATAATTTTTTCAAGACAAGCGTAGCGAGCTTTGAATAACAAAAAAATTGTTCTAATTTCTAGAACTTTTAACAAAATTAAGCTAAATTTAAAAATAATCGAATTAATTGTTTTTTTAATTTGCTCTGTTCCGTACCGAACCGTACTAAAATTTAAAACCAAACTTTAATTTTAACTTATAAGACATAAAAAAAGTTTACAATCATGATTCGATTATGCATAAAATTCGATTCGATATCTAAGAGCAAAAAATTTTTCTCTATACTAAATCGAATTTTTTAATGTATTTGGTGTATCGGCATTTAATTTTTGAATGTCGGAAAAAAGTCGATTAATAGCGAGTTTATAATTTTCGTGTCGACTCACAACACTAATCATAATCAAAAAGCATTAGAAAAAAATAAAAAATTTAGTTAAATTTTTATTATTTTATTTTACAGTGAATCTTTTCTAAAAACGCTTTAGTCTAAAAGAAGTTTATTTGTTTAGTATTTTTTAAATTAAAACATAAATTTTAATTTTTAGGAATTTTTATTTTCTAAGAACATAAAAAATCATAGATACTTTAAGTCTACAAATGTGCAATTTCTTTAAATACGCATTATTTTTTCCCAATTATCTACTCCTTTTTGTTTTAAAAAATTTTTGAATTAAAAGTACGATTCATAGGAATTTATTCCATTTTGAAAAATATCTAATTTTTTCTAATTTACCTTGAAACTATTCTTCAATAACTTCAAATTTTGTTTATTTTGAAAATATTCTTCCTTTAAAAAAGATTATAGAAACTTTGTAAATGGGAGTTTTCTTCAAATAGATATCGAATTAAAAATGACCCCTTAAATTTTTGATAGTCCTTTTTATTTTTTACTAGATATGCAACTTCTACCTATGTTTTTTTCTAACCTCTTTTGAACCCCGTTTTGGACACAATTTATTGTTTATAAATATTACCATTACAAGTTTTAATACTTTTTAGCTCATAAAATGCTATTTAATTTAAACTGCTATTCTTGGAATTATTTTAAATATTATAATAGAGCTATTTAATTTTGCCTATCTCTTATGCTTAAAAAAAAATTTATTTTGAATTTTTTAATGAACAAAAAAATTTGATATTTATTGAAAAATCATTTGAAAAAGAATTTATAAATCTAGATAAATGATTTTCTTTTAATTTGCATTCAAATTTTCAATTTTTTGTATGATAAAACAAAAAAAAAAGAATTGTTTTAATATTTTCTAAAATTATTCGAGATTGTATGAGGGTCTATTAAATTATTTATTCAAAACAAGCACTAGCTAATTAGAACAGAATTTAATTTACAAAATCATAACTCAGAAATTCAGCACTCGCAAAAATGCCAAGCTAAGAATTAAGAAGAAAGATTTGAAAACCTAAGCCAAACTCGAACTAAAAGACTCTAGTCTGACATATCTATTAAAAATATTGCGTTTCAAAATCATTTATCATGGTTAAATGAAGTAAAGCTTAATTTAAAAAAAATATGAAAAACGTCTTTTAAGTTTAAAACATCTGTAACAGAATACACCCTAAAAGAAAAAACTAAACTAAAACGAGTAAAAAAATGCCATTAATTCATTTGCTTGAATCCACACTAAAAATATACTTGCGAATGCTTTAACTTTTTTTACTCAAAATTTTTGAATTTATAATAATTTTAAATTAAAAAAATTTTTAAATAAAATATATTTAAAATGGGTAGAGCTTCGAAAGATAAACGAGATATCTATTACCGTTTGGCCAAAGAGAACGGTTGGCGAGCACGTAGTGCATTTAAACTTCTTCAAATAAACGAAGAATTTAACATATTTGAAAATGTAACTAAAGTTGTTGATTTATGCGCTGCACCCGGCTCATGGTCTCAAGTATTAAGTCGTGAATTATACAAAGATTCAGAAAGAGATAACAGTCAAGTAAAAATAGTGGCTGTTGACTTACAAAAAATGGCACCTTTAGATAATGTTATTCAAATTCAAGGCGATATAACTAAATTAGAAACAGCTGAACAAATAATATCTCATTTTCAAGGTGAAAAAGCTGATTTAGTAATTTGTGATGGAGCTCCTGATGTCACTGGTTTACATGACATAGACGAGTTTATACAAGCTCAATTAGTCCTAGCTGCTCTAAACATAACCACTCATGTTTTGAAAATTAGTCCGACTAGTCGATTTATAGCTAAAATTTTCCGTGGTAAAGACATAACTCTTCTTTACTCACAATTAAAATGTTTTTTTAATAAAGTAACTGTTTCTAAGCCACGATCATCGCGTAATTCAAGCATAGAAGCATTTGTAGTTTGTGAAGGCTATCAACCACCAGTTGATTATGTTCCAAACATGCGTAATCCTTTACTTGATCAAAAATATAGTTCTTTAGATGAGTTGGAAGGATCTACGAGAATAATTGTACCATTTATAGCGTGTGGTGATTTAAATACCAGTTATGATTCAGATAAAACTTATCCATTATGTTTAGATGGTAAAGAATATAATTTTCATACGCCCTTATGTCAACCAATAAGTCCACCTTATGAAAAAGCCAAACTTTTACGACAACAAAATCAATTAGGAAAAATTCACGATGAAGAAAATAGTTCGAAATTATCCGATCTAACTATTTCGAATTAATAATAAAAATTTAAAAAGAAATAAAATATTTTTTTTAATTTATCCTGCTTGATTTAAGAGCTTATAACATGGCTTAACAAATTAATAAAACACAGTGATTTAAATTTTGGTCAAAAATAGTAGTTTTAAAATTGCCATATTATTTTCTTTCCAAGTAATAAATTTTTTTCTCCTGAATTGTACCATCTATTAAACAACTCAATTTTTGATAAAAAATAAACTATACGTCAAAACTCATTTTAAACCCTAGCACTAAAGAAAAGAATTAAAAAAATAACTCAGATAAATTGTAATTTTATTTTTTTGAGATCTAGATTTTAAGGTATGTAGCTTAGGTTAAAATGCTAAATTATGCAACAATCATGCTAAATTTTATTTGAAATTCAGAAAAAACTCTGCAATTATTACAGAACGCACTTAATGTAAAAGTAATGAATCAACTTCTTAATTAAATTGCACAGTTTTTGCAGAGTTTTCAATTAAAATTTAGCATTTTGCAGAACTTAAAAATATATTTCCATGTAAAAGTTATTAAGAAAACAAATTTTTGAGCATGGGCAGATGAGCAAGAATTTCTCTTTGCCGCTAAAAGACCATTTGCCAAAATTATATTTCAAAAATATTCACTGTAAATATTTTAAGTTTTAACACATTTTCCACTTTTATGTGTAAATAGAAACATTTAAATCTGTAAAATAGGTTAAAATACACATTTAAGTCTATAATGTTTTATTCATAACCAGGGACAACAAAAATTGCGTTTTTTAGAGCCTAAAAATTGTTGCGAAATTGCGTTAATTTTGTGTCAAAAGTTGCGGGAAAAATTGCGAAAAAATTGCAAAAAAGTTGCCGAAATTTGCAAAAACTTTCAATATTTTATTAAACTTCAGATTTAAGACAAATAAACAATACTTCACAGGTTATTAGAGCGCAACTTATCCTTTATCTGCGTTCAAGGATGATTTATAAGTCCTTTTTCTATAACCTTATTTCTATTATTTTTAACTGAAGAGTACCAAAACGTAACTTATTCCATCGGAAAAAGTGATTTTAATCTTATAGACCAGTTTTCATGTTAAAATTGATAAACTTTTAAAAAAGAAAAAAAAGTCAGAATACTTTACTTGCGCTTGAATAAATAATTTAATTTAAATTAATTAAATTTAAAATTCTAATTTTATCAGAAGTTTTACATCAAAAGTTTCTTTTTTATTTAGTACCCACACTTAAGTAAAAAATTTTTGAAGTATACTGAGCCTTTTTCTATCCATTTTATGTTGCTCTCAATCCGGCAGAATATGTAGTTGATTCAAATACGTTCGAAATCCGACGATAAATATGTTCGGTAATAAAGAATTTAAGTGCAAAAATTGGAAAATTTTCCTAATGATAATACGAACATTTTTAACAAACCAAAAGACTTTTTTCATCTCCTTCGAAATCAAATTCTACACTTAAAACTTTTTCATGATCATATTTTAATTACTTAATCTTATTCTTTTATGTTTTTTCATAAAAGAAAAAGCTTTTAATTTAATTTTTTTACCTAAAAATAGTAAAATTAATACTAAAATTTACAAAAATTGCGAAAGCAATTTCGCAATTTTTTGTTGTCCCTGGTCATAACCATTTCGTTAATGTTTATAGAATTTGTGGATGATAAAACTTTTTTTTTTAATGTAAAATTTGAAACTATGTCGAATAAAATTTAATTAAATGAATACCTTTGTATAATTAAGCATATGATTCATTAAGAAAAAAACGTATAAGCTTAGTATACTTTTTGAACATGTAGAGCAAATACTTTTTTATATGAATATTTAATTGCGAACTTAGTTAAATTCATTCTTTACCATGAATCTTATATTATGGAAATGTTTATAAACTTGACTAATGTTTGGCAAAAATTAAATCACTGTAGACATTAAAAAGACTATTTTTAGATTTTTTAAATTTATTAGTGGACTCATCAAGTGAGAGTGAAGATGAGAAACCTAAAAATGTAACTAAAACAAATACTGTATCATCTAAAAAAGCTCTTCTGAAAATTAAACCGAAAAAAGGCAAAAAAAAGAAATTAATATTTAGCGAATTAACTTTTGTTGAATCTCATGTTGATACTTTTTATTGTGTTAATGAAGTACATGGAGCGTATAATCCTGTAACGGCTAAATTAATTGATGTTGATGAAGATATTGCCAAAGAATGGGTTCATCCAGATACTCAATTAGTTAAGCCTAAAAATCAAAAACAACTTAATCGAATTGTAAATAATGGTAAATATAGACCATTAGAATTGGTGAATGAAATAAAAACTCCCGAGAAGGGTAAAGTTTTGAAACTTTTTGACAATTTAAACGATACTGTATATAAAACGGAAATGAGTATGATGTCACCTAGTAAACATAAAGTATACGTAGAGGATACTCCTATACAATATTATGGTCTATCAATAATAGAACGTCGTAGACGAGGTCTTAATTATTGATTAATCAAAAAGATTTAAAATTTAAAAAATACGACCTTTTTTTTAAATAAAACCCTAAAAATTTTTTTTTGAAATTTAACAACAGAGCTGTTTTAAAATGTTTAAAATATTTTTATTTTCGAAAGGTTTTCAAAATTTCATAAAATTTTTCTTGTAAAAAAGTCTGATCAATAAAAAATTTAAATGATAAAAAAAAATATTGAAATTATTCAATTTTTTTATCAGTATTAATTTTAATATGAATTAATTTTTTAGCTAATATGTTAATAAAAAAAAGCCAACAAGGGTTCTTAAAATCATTTAATCTTAAAATTCTTTATACAATGTGTGCTTTTCGATATTAAATTTTATTTTAAATTAGTGATTTTTATGTTACCAAAGAAAAATTTTTGTGACCAAAGATAAACTTATTTGACCTGAAGAAATCGGACAAGCAACCGGATCATTGTGTTTACTTAAGGCTCTCTTTACTTCCAATTGTCTTGCTGTCGGATTTTCTAAAGCCTTTTTGGTTATATTCTCAAGAGTGATATTTGTCCTCTTCCGCTTCAACTTCGAGAAAATAAACGACAGCTTTTTCCATTTTACCCCCGTTTATTTCATCATACATTTTTTCAAATTCAGTAATACTAAGTAAAATAAATTTTTTTAATTGAATTGAGATAAAAAAAAATCTGAATGTTTTAAGAATTCGGTAATAACTTTTAAACTTAAATCATAACATAATGTTGAACCAGCTAGTATTTCATAAAATATACTTGTCGTGTAAGTAAAGTCTTAGCTACTCTGCTTGGTAAAGCTCAAAATAATCTTTTCCTTTTGAATTTATACTTCTTCATTCCACTGGTCAAAATTACCAAACTTGAGATTATTTCAAGTCCTTGCATTTAAAGTGCTTAAACTTTGCATAAAGTGACTCTTCTATCTAGACTACTTTGCCGGTTCCACCAATTTTTTTATTTTTTTTCATCAAAATCCAAAGTACATAGCTGTCTTAATCCAAAAAAAAACTAAAGCCACTCTATTATGATGAACTTTATGGCCAAAATTAAGCTCTGAAATCCAGATTTCCTTTGAAAATGTTAATTGCACACACCAGCATTTGATAATAGCCAATATAATTAAATTAATATATTTTTTTTAGGTTTGTCGTCAGAAATTTTTTAATTTTATTTATTTGGTCTGGAGATTTTGCGTATAATTGATTGACTGTGTATGGAGACAAAACCAAAATATGAGTATTAAAAGAACAGTAAAGCCCTCTAAAGACAAAACTCTTTGAAAAAGTTTACTGTTACTTTGATTTTGTTAAATTTTATTTTATCAGATATTAATTTATTTTTTTTTTTGTAACGGTACTGGTGACGGTAACAACAACGGTAACGATAACGACAACTTTAACGGTAACGCCATTTTTTCATTATAACTGCTGTAATAACAATTTCCTTATTTTAATATTTAGTAACAACTTCAATAGTAACAATTTGATTGTAAAAAATTGAGGTAAATCATTTCATTTTGCAATATTTTAAGGTCTAAGCTATTGACTAAATATTGATCGTGCCAATTTTTATTTATTTATTTATTTGTTTCAGCCTCATAGGAAATAAAAAGAATTAAAAAGTTACAAAAATAGAAATAAAAAAGAATAAAAAAATTATTTATAAAATTGACTATCCGAATAAAATTCTAAAAATAAATTTAGTTTCAATTAGAATTAAGTAAAAAAAAAATTAAGTTATTCCAGGTTTTACAATACTGGTCATTCACAACGACCAAAAATGAACGTTCATGAAAATTTTCAAAATTTTAAAATAAAATATTTTTCTTGTAAAAAATTCTAATGAATTTTTTACAAGAAAAATATTTTAACTAATCTGATCATATAACTTTAGAATTTTAAGATGCAGTAATACAGTAAACGCTTGCACATTACTCCTGGAATAAACCAAAATATTCAGGTTTATTCCACAGGAAAACTTCACATCGACACCATGTTAAAAAATTTTTTTAATTTTTTATGAAAATATCAAAAATTTTTATATAGAATTTTTAATTTTTTTTGATAAAAACTGAAAAAATTTGAAAAATTTTATTTTGATTAATTCCATATAAAATAAATTAAATTGAGTTTTATTCAGGATCTAAAAAGGGAAAAATTTTTTTTTGACCAAACTTATGGATATAATCCTTTCGGTTAAATTCATTTTTTTTCATATAGTTGAAAAAAAATTTTAAATATTGCAAAATCATCAAAAAAAAGGTTTTACAGGCTTATTTTTGCTATCAATTTTAAATTTTATGATATTGCAATATTTAAAAATTTAATATGGAATTAATCAAAATAAAATTTTTTTTAAAAACTTTTCAAATTTTTTCCAGTTTTTATAAAAAAAAATTAAAATTCTATAATTAGTCCAGGAAGATAACTCAAAATTGAGTTTTAAACCCGGATAAAATCAAAAATTTTTGGTAAATTCCTAAAAAATTAAAAAAATTTTTTAACATGGTGTCGATGTGAAGTTTTCCTGTGGAATAAACCTGAATATTTTGGTTTATTCCAGGAGTAATGCGCAAGCGTTTACTGTATTATTGCATCTTAAAATTCTAAAGTTATATGATCAGATTAGTTAAAATATTTTTCTTGTAACAAATTCTAATAATTAAAATTTTAAAATTTTGAAATTTTTCTATAAAGAATTTTCATGAACGTTTATGAACGTTCCTGAACGTTCATGAAAACCAAGAACGTTCACGAAAGGTCATAAACGTTCATTTTTGGTCGTTGTGAATGACTAGTATTGTAGTATTAAATTTAAATTATCATAAAGAAAATAAAACGTTAAAATATTTTTTTTTAAGATATCAATTTGATAAAAAATATATTTGACTGAATCAACCAGTCCTTTATTTTCTGATCTATACATATCTTAAATTAATTCGATAATGAATTTACAATCTTAGTCTTGAATATCAATGTTGAGTTTATCTTCCAAAATTTTAATTTGTCTACTAAACGACGAGTCTGATCGACTAAATACCGTAGGTACTATTTTTTAACTTCCATAAAGAGGTCTTTAGATAAATTGTTGCAAAGTATTTGCTTAAGGAAAAAAATTTTATGTTTAAAATAAATCTGTGTGACTGATTCTAGTTTTAAGGCTTCATAAAATTGTTTAGTAAGTGAGTACTTACTAATACCAATTGTATTTTTAAATAAATAATTTGCCTGATACTCAGTTCTTTTAGTTTTGTTTCATTTAAGTATAAAATGTCGAACGAATATCTCAAGATAGACTGACAATATTGTTTAAATAAGTAAGCGACTGTAGTTGGCCATAAATTTCTTGGTTTACATCCAATAGGGTATAAAGAAAACATACTTTTTTCGACGTTTCTCATTTTTTCATCAATAAACTTATTTATAAAATCTTGATTACCGATAGGAAGACCAAGATAAATAATACCATTCCCTTCTTGTATTATTTTATTATCAAGTTTTAATTCTTCAAATAATTCATTTTTCTGTTTAGAAAAGGAGAGAGAGTTTTTTCCAAATTGAATTAATTCTTCCATAAGATTGAATATTCATGAATTTTGTTTAAAAGATGCTGAAGATGGTTTGATAAAGGGGATAATAATATAATATCATCACAATAAGCAATTATTGACACATTAAAATTGCCAATCTTTTCTCCTAGGTTTAGTATTTTGCAATCATCGATTAGATCATTTATATATAAATTAAATAGATGAGATGATAATTTACCTCCTTGTTTAACACCCTCTGATATTAGAAATGGGGCACTCAATGGGGTTTTTTTATAAAATTTAATACAAATTTTTGACAAACTATAGTATTTGTAAAGAATTCTCCATATACTATCTTCTATCAAATTAATTAATTTAAAGAAAAGACCATCTCTCCACATTTTAACAAAGGCTTTACTTGCATCTTTACTCACATTAAAAATTTAGTTTTACCCTCTCTGTAATAATTAAGAGCCTCTTTTACTACGTAATATGCATGTTTGCATGATGTTTTTTTCTTATATACGAATTGGTTTGGATGAATTTTATTTATAAAATTCATATTTAATAATAAAAGAGATTCGAATAGGATACTTAGGACGTTAGAAACCGAGATAGGCCTGAAGTCCGATGGAACACACGTTTTACCTTTTTTAGAAATTGGTGTTACCATTGATACATTTATAAAATTCTCGGGTAGATAACCTATTTTTATAGCAGTATTAAAAAACCATGTCAGTATAAAAGTTAATTCTTTGCCAATTCCATAAATAAAAATTAATTAGATACGAAGTCATTCCCAGAAGTCTTTCCAATAGAAAGACCCGATATAACATTCTTCAAGTAATTTTCATTAAAGGTTTCATAATAAATTTTTTCTTGCAAATTTAAAAAATGATTTCTTACGGAGTTTTTAATTGAATTCTGGTCGTTTTTTTCGACAGCAAAATGGGAGAAAAGTTTGGAATAATATTAACAAAATTCTCAAAAGATAATTCTTTATTTTCTAATTTATTATAACCCGAAAACTTTTTTTTATTTTTTGATACTTTCGACCAGAATTGAACTTTATTCATATCAAAACATTTTTCTAGATTTAAAACCTATTTACTTTGCTCCGTAAAGGTATTTAGTCTGGCTACTTTTCTAATTTTTTTATTTATATTTTTAAGCTTTTTATTTAAGGATCTAGAGTCTTGGTTTAAAATAATTTCTGAATTAATTTTATTTTTTTCATTTCCTAAATTTTTAATATCTTTATTCCTTAATTTTTATTAGCCTTAATGTTAAAATTTTTTTTACGACGATAATCTACAGATCTTGCTGCTTTTATCATTTATTTTGGAAGTACATCATGGATGTATTCTTTTTTTTTTCCTTTCAGTTCCTACACTTGTGTTTTTGATTAAAATAACAATATCTTTCAAAATTTCAGCCAATTTATTTTTATAGCTTAGTTGAAAAATTAAATTTTTCTAATTGAATCGATAAAACGAATTCTCTGTTTTAAAATCTTGAGGATCTATTTGCAGAAAATTGGTTTTATTTTTTTCAATCTCGCACAAAATAGGTTTATGGTCGCTATAATTAATTATAATGTCTAAAATATTAGGGTCTTTAAAACGGTGCGAAAAATCTTCTTTAATTAGAAAAAAATCTATGGCTGATTTAAATTAACCATTTTCGTAGGTATGGGAACTATAAGATAAAAATTTATCAAATCGGTTAGAAAGTTTTATTCTTAAAATGAAATCTCTTACGAGTTTATCATAGGGATTATTTCTTCTGAGGTCACTATTCCAGTCATCCATTATGACTGTCTCTACAGGAGAATCATCCAAAACTGCTTCAATAGCTGCTAAATTACTTTTAAAATTTGCAAGACGTTCGAGTGTTTGATTGTATAAAGATAGCCAAAGACCTATGAAAACTAAAGTGTTACCATAATTATCATTAATTTTTAATATTGAAAAGTCTGGGTGAGTAAAATCAAAAGATTCTACATGAATGTTTTTTTTTTCTAACCAGCATTTACCCCCAAATGGTCGGCCATTTTTATTTTTATCGAAATTAATATCCATGTCGGACTGAAAAAAACAATTGTATTTCCTTATATATCTATCATTAATTAAATTTTGCTCATTTGTGTTAAAACTGTCTTTTTTTTTTTAGAATTGTTAATTAATCGGGACAAGATTAATAGTCTGTTTAACTGCTAAAACGAGTAAAATTAATTTTTTTAAAGTTAAATTAGATTAAATAAAATACCGTATTCGCTTGCTTATTACTCCAGGTCTTTAGCCAAGAATTTTGATTTATTGCATTGGTATAATTACAGTGGCGGCGCCAGAACAAAAAAATGGTATGGCGAAATTTCATTATTTACTTCTAAACCGATAGGGGGGGGGGGTCTCGAGGGACCATCAGATAAACAGGGATAGGGTGTTAAACATTATGTTCGATAATGATAAGCGAAAAATGCAATTTATCAAAAAACACTCATACTTTTTTCTATTCTTTTCCCGTATTTAACCTGTTCGAGCAAATTTTTAATGGAAAATTTTGTTTTTATGATCCCAGAACTTTCACGCTAATAGAATTTCGATCTCAAATCCGAATTCCTTGTCCAAGAAAACTTTTGCATTTTTCATTGATATTAAATTCATATAAATCGAAAAAAAAACTTAGTGTTGGGATCTTTATATGATCCGACTAAGTAAATAAAAATGGCAAGTTGTTTGTGATTTAGTGTCAATATCCTTACTATTTCTTCAATCATTTAAAATAAAAGCAAAAACTGTCGAAAAAACAACATAAAAATTCTGTTTTTCTCTTAAAAAATCGAAATATCCAAATAATAAAAATTAAAGAATCGATTAAAAATTTATAATCAAATAAATTTTGTGGTACGACATTAATTTATTCTAATTTTTTTAAATGAAGACGTGAATTATTCCTTTCTGTTTCTTTTATTTAAACGGTAAATCATTTTTTATTAATTTTCATTTTTTCGGTTTCGAGTAATCGGCTATTCAACTTTAAAATTTAAAAAAACGAACTTATTTTTAATTTTTTCTTACTGTGACGTGGTCTCAACAAATTATAATTATAAAATTTTGTATTTTTCACAAATATTAGTTATTTTTAAACTGTGGCGGCGCCACAGTATTTTTAAAAATGGTGTGGCGACCGCCACTGAATAATTACCATCGTTACCATGTTATGAATTTTTTTGGAAAAAAATCAAAATTTTTTGATATATTCTTATAAAAAAGACAAAAATTGACATTTATTCTTAGAGTAATGATACATTAGCGGACATTCTTTTTTAAAAAACTTGATTTGAAATGAATTTTATTTTGAGATTAAATAATTTGAAAATATTCCAAATTTAAAATTAAAAATTAAGGTTTATTCCGGTATTAAAGTTGAAAAAAAAATTTAGATTATATTTTTAAAAAAAATTCTCACTTATACTTTTAAAAAAATTTAATTTATTTTTTTTTGTAGTCTAATTTTTTTCCCGTTTTCATTACGAGGTAAAGGTTTTCTATATCTTTTATTTCCTAATTGCGGAACTTTGTTTGTTGAGACAATTGAAATATTTGTTTTGTTTGAATTCTGATTTTAAAACAAGAAAAAATTAGACCACAAAAAAAATAAATTAAATTTTTTTAAAAGTATAAGTGAGAATTTTTTTTTTCAACTTTAATGCTATATTAAAAGCACGCAAAATTAAATCTTTCTTTTTTTTTCTAAAGCACTTTTATTCAGTTTTAAATAATTTTCAATTTTCTTATTATAAATTGGAAAATAGTGTTGTTTGGGAACTATTAGAAAGTGGCTTAACTGAAGATGAGGCTAAAGAATTTCTGCGTATTCAGCGTAAGTGATTAAGATGATTTATACAAGCTATGAAAGGTCAACTATATTAGAAGTATGTAATATGGTCAAGAGAATGTGTATTGGTTTAAGTTTGTCTCAGATAAAATTCGATTTAAATATTTAAAAAAAATCTTTGGTTAAAGAAGCTGATGAATTAACCATTTCAAATTGTTTAAATTTTTTTCTTTTGATACAAGATTTTTTATTATATTCAAAAATTAAACTATTTTAGGGAAATATTAATTACTTTTATACAAAATTATTTTACTTTAATTTCGACTTATTTATTTTACAAAAATATAAAAGCAAAATAGATACTTTATTTTCGTAATAAAATACTATAAATTTATTTTAAATTACTTTATTTAAATTATTATCTCTTTAATTACTCAAGGCATTTGTAATTTATTAAAATAAACGATATAAAAAAAATAATTGATAATTTGTCCTCTTTGGACATTTTGTTGATCAAATATTTTCTAATTTCTAACGATCGTAAAATAAAAAATAAATAATTCCATTCTCAAATGATCCTTATATAAATATATCTTCATTAACTTTTTTATATATCTCCAATTATTTCAGCTCTTTTATCATACAAATATGGGGCAAAAATAGCTAAACTACCTTAAGAAAATGGAAAAGATGGTCATCTCCATCCCTAGTGTTAGTGTTTTTTTTTCAAGCTGAATATAAAAATATTTTTGTTTCTGATAATCAATATAGAATTTTGCATCCTTTACATGAATTTGTTAATTAAATAAAAATGTAATAAAAAATGACACTTGTCATCCGATCACTGAACATAAGACCTATCAGTTTACATAAAAGTCAGACCTCATTTTCGGATTAGAAGAAATTCTTTGCGTTTGCTTGCATTCGAAGTAATAAGAAAAAATTCTGCTGTTGCACTCAATTAAATATCTCAATTAGTTGACTTGAAATATTGAAATAATCTACCTTTTTTTCATTATTAAAAACTGAACCAATTCAAATGAATAACATTAAAATTCATTCATATTTTTGTTTAAATTAGCTTAAGCTTTTTTTTGTTCATTTTAACAAAGCTAAATATTTGCCAAAGAAAATTAAAGCCTTAAAACATTAATTATAATTTACAAAAATAAATCTTTTAGAAAAAAAAACAAAACATTTAAAAGAAATCTCTTTTTGGAAAAACAAAGAAAAAAAAAGCTCTAAAATTTACTTTTTAAAAAAATTTATTCAAATTAATAAAAATAAACATTTGAGTGAAACAAAAAAAAATTAAAAAAAGCTTAAATATAAAATAAAATTATGCTAGATCGCAAACTAAATTAATAATCATTGAGAAATTTAATGGAAAAAAAAAAACTCTAAACCTAAATGGAAATTCTTTATTAAGTCTCATTATATATATTACATGAAAAAAAAATTTTTTTAAAAAAATTATTCAATTTATTTATGAGTTCCATTCGTTTCTGCTAAAATATTTGAACATGAACTCAATGGTTGTAAGTAATACCATCTTGTAAATGGATAACTTATTTGCGGAACTGATTTTAATTTCATTACAATCTTAAATAATACAATAAAAATTTAATTGATATCAATTAAAAAAAAAAATTTTTTTTGTTATTGTGGGTTAGTTTACCTCTCCTAAAAATTTGGCTTCTGGCTTTTCAAAAAAACCTCTTTCATCTTTAAGATTAATTATTAAGGTCTTATTGACAGCTTCTTGTTGTGTCATTGAATAATCAAAAGTCTCTTGCCATTTAGGATTTATGCTATTTTTGACAATTTTAGTCTTTCTCTTTAACTTTTGCTTCTCATCCGGCTGTAAATAGACTCGGGTGTATGGATCAATCATGCCTTTTGGATCGATGTTTTTTAAACCTCTAGCTTCATGAATTGTAATAGAAAGCCTATCTCGAATTTCGTCGTATTGAACTGTACATCTAATAACACCTAAGCCTTTATTATCACCAATAATCTCAGGTCTAATCTCTTCCAAAGTTCTTCCATCTGAATTTTGACGTATCATTGATAACTCTTGACTTGGTTTTGGAGTTGGTAAGGGCGTTGGTATTGGAGTTGTTGGTGTAATAGGAATAGGTTTAGTCTTAATCGGAGCACTAACATCTGTGTGAATCACTTCAGAGACTACTTTTTTCAAATTAGACATGCTTTCAGTGTCAGCAATCAACAATTCAGGAGATTTATAACCCTCTATTTTTTGAATATCACCAACTATTTTTTTAACATTACTCATATTTTCTTGATCGGCATATTGTACTTCAATTTTGGATTGTTCATTTTTAATTTGATTTGGTTTTATTGTTTGATTGTTGTGACTTATAACTTCGCCCATCATTTGTTTCAAATTAGGAATTGGTTCATCGACGACCAATTTATTATTACTATTAGTATTCGATGAAATAACTGTTGATTCATAGCCATATGTTTGTTTTTGAACAACTGTTTCCGAATAAGTGTTGTAGGTATTTACGGCATGAGACCAATTGAGATTTTCTTGCGATTTCGAGTGTATTATAGTCGTTGAACCTCTCGACTCATTGGCTTTATTAGCCTCCCAGAAGACATTTTTTAAATTCTCATCTTTACGACTTGAAAAATCATCATTTAATTCAAGTGAATCGTCAGCGTTGCTCATGGCACTCCAGCCCGATCTATTCATAGTAGCCAATGCAGCCTCATAGAAAATATCTCTTAAATTTTCTTGTGACGAGACTATTTGTGAACGTTCCATATCGGCAATTCGTGCTTCTTGGAAAATATCTTTTAAATTATCATCTTTAAGAACAACATCTCTATTTGAATCAATATGATAAACAGGTAGAGTTTGAAAATTATGCGAAGAATTTCTTTGTTCAAGTCGTTTAACTTCTTGGATAATAGTGGCCAAATTTGAATAACTTGAATTTGGTATAATTTTAATCTCATGTGGTTCATTGAACGAATCGTTCAAATGTACAGGAATTTCTTTGACATCGTGATAATCTTTAGTAGCCGAATTAATTATTACTGAAGAAGCGGTAGTCGATGTAGAAGTTTGATTACGAATATTAGTCAAAATGTTAACTAGACGACCTTCAACTGAACTTTCATCAATGCTATTTTGACTACGTAATCTTTCAACATTTTTTCTCAAACGTTCTTCTTCTAATTGTTTTTCGCGTCTTTCTCGCTCGAGTTCAACTTGTTTTTTAAGTTCCAATTCGCGTCGTTCACGTTCTAATTCTAATTCTCTTCTTCGTTCTAGTTCAATTCGTTCTCTTTCTAATTCAAGAACTCGTTTACGCTCTATTTCAGCTCGTTCTCTTTCTAATTCAAGAACTCGTTTACGCTCTAGCTCAGCTCGTTCTCTTTCTAGTTCAAGAACTCGCTTACGCTCCAATTCTATTCGTTCTCGTTCCAATTCATTTTCGCGTCTTTTTTCACTTTCAATTCGTTCTCTCTCAATTTCAATTTGTCTCTTGCGTTCGAGCTCTAATCGCTCGCGTTCTAATTCAATTTCGCGTTTGCGCTCAATTTCTAATTTTTCTCTCTCGATTTCTATTTCTTTTTGTCGCTGTTCTATTTCTCTTAGACGTTCTTGTTCTAAACGTTGACGCTCTTCCAATTCGAATCGATCTCTACTCAAAAAGCCGACTTCATGCGTATTTAAAATATTTTCTTGTGATTTATTCAAGTGATTCTTATAATAAAGACTGTCCTCTAGATTACCAGTTATGTTTCCATAGGTAAATTTTTGAGTTGCGCTTGCTTCACTACGATAGAATTCTGAGTATTCATGAGACTTAAATACATAAATAAATTAGTTTAGTTTTTTCTTTACTTAGAATCTCAAACAAATTTAATTTCAGAAAAATTTTTTTAAAAAATTCGATATTTTTTCGACTCTTTTTTATATGGAACCTATTGCCAATTTTCAAATTTTATTCATTCAATTTAATTTTTTTTACATAAGAATTTTTTTGAAAATTTTCAACACTTCTTAGGAAAACGAGGCTGCTTTAACAGATGTTCTTACAGCAGCTTGTTAATTTTTTTATAAACTACACTTAATCCTACTTAAATTAATTGGAAATGTTAACATGGTATTAACATTTTTTTAGGATTATTATTTTAAAATCTTACTCACAAGTTTCCTTAAAAAATTCATTTTAAAATTTAATTTTACAAAAATTCCGAATTATTATTTTTTTTGAAAAAATAAAATAAAAGTTGATGATAAACCATCTCAAAATCCAAAATCTATTTTATATTTTAATTTGTTTCAAGCAGTGTTTGTAAACTCGTTATATTATGGAAAAACAAAAATAGGCTGTCAAATAGAGGCTAATTTTGCTCGTAAAATATGATCTGCCAAATATTTTACCTGTTAGTTGTTATTTAATTATTCGATAGCTTGTTTATATTTAACTACGAAGAAGAATGAACCTATCCGAGAGTAATTAAGTTAGTTTACAATACACAAATAATTCGTTAAACAACTAAATCCATCATAATAATTTGATTTAATTTTTGAAATAACAAAGAAACTGGTTTAGCTCATATTAAAATTTAAATAAATCAAATTTAAGCTTGAATATTGTTTCTCAAAAACAATATTCCTGGTTAAATTAAAAAGTTTTTTAAATTAACAAAACTTTTATAAAAATCTTAGCGGACATGAACTTTTTTATGATGCTTCTTAAGAACTTTTTTTAATCCTTATTAAGACTTAAATGATCCAAAGACACCTTTAATTTCTTATTTTTTTGGTATAAAAGCAAACACTTTACCAAAAACATTTTAAAGTTTAAATGTTATTCTGCTTAAAATTTAATCAAAACAAATCCTCTGAAAAATTAATTTAAATTTCTTGTCAAAACAACTAAAAACTTATAGTCCTTTTTTTTATTTATTTAAGTCGTATGTTAAATAAAAAAACAAATTTTTATTTTTCAAATATGATATTTTCCTTAAATTTTCAGGTAGATTTTAACATTTTTTTTGTTGTTGTTTAAGATTCTTCTCTTTTTTAAAGACCTGAAAATAATGTTAAAAATAAATTAAAAAATACTTCAAAATGAGCTGGAGATTTGGCACCAGCTCTATAAGTAAAGTGAGACTCTGTGTATTTGCCATTTTTAGGATAATGATTAACACAATACAATTGTCTATCGTTTAACTCGATTAAATTTGTTCTGTAATTTATAAAATCTAAAACTCGATCACATGTATGGCATCGGAAACACATTTTGTGATATTTGTAACCCATTACAGGACCCATTAACTCTATAGAGAAAAAATAATTATTTTTTATAAAAAATTATTTTCCATTTTTTTTTTGTAAAATATTTACCAAGAGGATAAATATATTTGCCACATCTTTTGCATAAATCATTTTCAGCATCTTCACGAAATAAATTTAAAGTTGATCCTTTAGTAGGACTCGAACTTCCGCTTTGATAATAACTTGAGCTTAGACGATTTTCCGTCATTTTTTTGTCTCTTTTATTAGGTAAAATTTATGAATTTATTTGATAGAGATAAAAATCTAATCTTAAATATTGAAAAAAAATTGAGTAAAACAAAACAAAAAAAAGAGTAAGAGATTTAAAGAAACATTTAAAAAATGAACGGGTTACCAAAAATAAAAAAGAAATGAAAAAATTTACTAAACAACGAAATTAGCTTACAAAAAATTTTTTAAAAAAAAATAAAAGCTCGACTTGAAAATTTATAGAAATCTTTTCAAGTTTGTGTTGTTTTTTAAGTAATTTTTTTTTATATAAGTTAACCAATATTTATATAAAAAAATGTATAAAATTTTGAAATTAAAAAAAATTTCGAAAAAAAAAAATTTTTTTTTTCGATGAAAAAGTAACCTCCTACCTTTATAGGTAAAAAGAAAAATAATAAATGAAAAAATTAGTAATTTTGCTATTTCTCGCTATATTCTTCTCTGTGCTTCAGCCAAAAATCCCCAACTTTTATGTTGTTATTTTGTTTTACCATGTAAAAATGAAATTGAATTTAATCACGTGGGTAATTTAAAGCTATACCATGATGAAAGAATGTACACCTACTAAGAAAAAATTTGTACAAATAAATTGCAAAAGCCTCAATATCCCGTAGAGTCATTGTTTCACAATATCAAGTTTTTTCTATATGTTTTCGTTTTTTTTATTTTTAACGAAAATAAATCATTTTAAAAGACTCCAAGTTTTAAATGAATCATAAATGATCTTTCTAATAATTATTTCGTATTAATCATTTTCAAAAGAAAAAAAAAGAAAATAATTCAGAGTCTTTAACATTTTTTTTTGGTTGCAAAATATTTAAGTAAATATGCGATTAATAAGATTGTAATAGGAATTATCTAACTTTTTTTAAACTAATCTTTCATCGTCATTTATAGATTCATTTAAAAAAGGACTATATGGTTAAGTGAAAACTAAGATTTAGTTTTTTTTTTTATTCATATTGCTTTAATTGAAAAAAATGTTGGAAATTTATGATTATGAGTTTTTCTGGAGTAGATTTGTTTCTTTTTAACTATTTCAATTTAAGCAACATTTAAATCATAAAATATTTTAAATTAAATTTTTTGAAATAAAACGAAAAAATAAGGCTTCGAGTAAAGTAAATATTCCGAATAGTTTTTTTTTTAAAATTGTTAGTAAAGAAAAAGTAGGAAAAAAAGCTGACAACTTTAATTCTTCAGAGAGTTAATAAAATCACATAATATAATTGCTTATAAATATTTGAAAATAAGCAATTTAAATTTTGTTACATAGTGGGCTTTACAAATACAACTTAAAAAAAAAAAAGTTACTGAGTTTTACCAAATATTTATTACAATTTGTCCTTGGCTTATTTGCCAAACATATCAAAGTAAAATTAACAAAAAAAGAAAAAGTATTCATTTTTTTCTATGAATAATTTGTAAATAAAAAATATTAAAAAAAATTAAAATTTTTTTTAATAGTTTTATTATTTACCTATTTTACATTTTATGAGTTCTCCTCGCTAAAAATTATTTTTTTTTTAGTTAAGATACTAGGCTTAGGGATTAGGAATACGGTTTGAAAATTTTTTACCTTAAAAAATAAAAAGCATGAATTTGAAGTATGATTTGAAATGATAAACTTCTTTTTTAAATCTTATTAGTTTAAAAATGTGATAAAAATTGAAAAGAAAATATTTGTAAAGGATTGGATTTTAAATATTGCAAAAGCACATGTAATCATATTTTTACAGAAATTTGATAAAATTGTCATAAAATTTTTTTTTATTTATAAAAGGTTTTTAAAAGCAAATATTAAAAAATTTAATTTTATATCTCTTCATAATTTAATTTGTTTTTCGGGTATTAATGGTTAATCTGTTATGGTTTAAAAATTTCGGCTTTTTTGGACTGAAAGAGAAACTGTGAATTGCGTTAAATTGGTCCAATACGTTGACGTCTCGTTTTGGTTGAGATGTAGTCTAATGGTTAATTTTGTTTAAACGGTTGAGGACGATTTAAATAAAATATTTTATTTTAAGATTTTAACATTTACAGTAGTGCTATGACACGTGGATTTTACGTAAATTTACGTAATTTTACGAAAATTAACGTAAAATTACGTAAAAAAAAGTGAATTTACGAAAATTTACGTAATTTTACGTAAGGAAATTTACGTAAATTTTCGTATTATTACGTAAAATTTCGTAAATTTACGTAAAAGGTAAAAGGGCCAAAAAAAGGCCAGTTTTTCGTTAATTTTAGTAAAATTCTTTGAAAAATCGATTTTTTTTATAAATCGACTTTTTCTAACTAGAAATGTAATTTTACGTAAATTTACGTAAAAAAAGGTAAAATCTCATTTATAAAAGGTAAATTTTGGTAAAATTTCGTAAAAAAATGTAAAAAACATGAAATTCTCGTATTTTCTATTAAATAACAATAAAAATGTGTTTTAATTTTTTTAAATTATTTATTCGCTTATAATTATTACGCTTAGTAATGATAAATTTTCTCTTTTTAATGTTTAATCATCACTAAACTTTGTCTTTCTTTTTTGTGGAAAATTTTTCGCTAATTTTTTTATTTTTTCAACTTCTAGCGATTTTTTAAAAATTTTTAAAGCTCATAAACCATAGAGCAAAATTTTAATCAAACAATAAAATTGCCAAAAAACCTTTATTTTAGCTATTAATATTCCGTTAATTTATTCGAAATTTCAAAAGACATACATTTCACATTAAAAAAACTTTAAAAGAGCTTATTTTACGTGACTAAAGTTGTCTTTTTTTTTCAAAGAAAAATTCGATAAATATTTCTAAAACTTTGATCAAGCAAATGAGACGTGGCTTTTTAAATATTAGAAAGAAAGAAATATTTCGTAATTATAAAAAGTCGGATCTTTTCAACCTAATAACATATTTTCTTAATTTATCTAAAATTTTTAAAATTAATTAAAAATTGATTTAATTTTATCAATTAGATAAAATTAAAAGTCTTTAGGATCGCAAAAATTTACTATCAATGACTGAAATTTTCTTTTCATTAATTTTAATAATAAAACAATAAACCACTTTTAAGTAAGTGTAGGTAAGTAAAACCTGTAGGATCTGTGTCTTGATTGATGAAAAGTTGTAAAAGGAAAGATGTCTTACGTGATACCATTTAGAAATTTGCAAAGTCACTTTGATGTAAGATGAGAGTTCGGACAAGAATTTTTCGAAGTGCTATTATACATTATTTTACTTCTAACGGAATGTTAAATTCTCATATAAAACAGAATTACTCAAATGATTTTATAATGCTTGCGTCTAATCATATATATTTTGTTTATGGAAATGGAATGATTTTCAAAAGTTACATTATCTAAATAAATGACTAAATAAGATTTAATTGTTTAGTTTATCAGGAATTTACTAGATTAAACAGATGCTAATAAATTAAGCCTGTAAAATATAAATTAAATTATTGTTTAACATTTCAAATGTTTAAAAATCATGAATAAAAATAAGCGTTAATAAAGTAAAAAAAAAAAAACATATTTTATTGTTAATTATTAGAAAATACGAGAATTTCATGTTTTTTACATTTTTTTACGAAATTTTACAATTTTTTACAAAAATTTACCAAAATTTACCTTTTATAAATGAGATTTTACCTTTTTTTACGTAAATTTACGTAAAATTACATTTCTAGTTAGAAAAAGTCGATTTATAAAAAAAATCGATTTTTCAAAGAATTTTACTAAAATTAACGAAAAACTGGCCTTTTTTTGGCCCTTTTACCTTTTACGTAAATTTACGAAATTTTACGTAATCTTACGTAATTTTACGTAATAATACGAAATTTTACGTAATCTTACGTAATTTTACGTAATAATACGAAATTTTACGTAATCTTACGTAATTTTACGTAATAATACGAAATTTTACGTAATCTTACGTAATTTTACGTAATAATACGACAATTTACGTAAATTTCCTTACGTAAAATTACGTAAATTTTCGTAAATTAACTTTTTTTTACGTAATTTTACGTTAATTTTCGTAAAATTACGTAAATTTACGTAAAATCCACGTGTCATAGCACTACTGTATCTATTTTTATTGAACCAAAACAACATCAAGTAAAAGAAAAGTTATTTATTTAATTGAAGCATGTTTCACTAGTCCTCAACACAAGTTAAGTTCTAGTGGAATTATAACAATGAGGAATGGCGGAGTTGTCAAGCAAGAAATATGATATTACTTTTTTATTTTTTATACCTTTACTTTAGCGTTAAATCGCTTGGAAATCTAATGTTTTTTCGTTAAGTAATTCTGTTAGAAAATCAGTTAGAAATTGATGAATATTTTCTGAGAGATCTTTTACCATCAATATCTTATCAAACAAATCACGCTCTGTTTTGTCTGTTTTGTGTAAACTTTATAGAAAGACATAAAGTCAGAGATCAATTGAGAAAAAGTAAACTTTGCAAAGTAAAATAAAGTGTTAAGAACTGTGAATTACGAAATGTTGAATCAATTTTTCAATATTTCGATCATGACCATGACGTTAAAGAAAGCTACAATAATTCCAACGGGTAAGTAAAGAAAGAAATCTTAAGGCCAATATGAACTCAAGTGATAATCTAGTTCAAATTCTGTCGAAAATTATTTGGGAAATCAGCTCTATTTTGAAACCATTCATATAAATAGTTCCCTTTTTCTTCGGTCTGTTGTTCCAATATTTGGTAATTGGACCAAAAAAAGTCCTGTTTTTATTTTTCGTACATCAATTAAGTTATTCCAGATTAATTTAGATACAAATAACCAAATGGTAATACCTTTTTTCACATTCACGGGACGTACAAAATTACTAATGAAGACTATCCATTCTAAGAAAAGTTATTACAAACAAACAGCTTGCTCCACTGCAGACCGTGTATGTTTCCCAATTGTCACAAATAATAATCGACCTGAGTAAATTGCACGATATTTTTGATTTGAACAAACAAGTAACAAAATAATCTAATAAAAGAAACAGCTAACTGTCAAAGATTTCCTATTTATAAGTCTACTGCTGTTAATCATAAATGTTAATGTTATGAACGTACACTTCGAACCTAAATATTAAATTTTTAAATATTTTTAAATTTGCTCTTATTAAGTAAATTTTACCCAAAATTAGTTGAATAAACTAAATTTACTCAAAATGACTATTTTAATGTAAAATTTTAGTATCTCAAATATTATAACACAAAATTGTCAATTTATTTACACAAAAATAAATAAATTTTAACACATTATTTGTGTTCCATGGAACATATTTTGTGTAATTATTTAATTTTTTTAACACAATTTACTCATTTATTCACAATTTTTTAACAGTGTATTAATGAAAATTATTATAATAAAACTTTCTTTTAAAAAAGATTTTTTTAATTATCAAATTTATAAAATTTCTTTGTTTACTGGAGTATTTACATGATTTGACCATATGAGATCACTTGAATCAATACACCAAAATATCTTTCTTCCCTTCACTAACTTCAAGCTTTTGAGACGATCCATCTCGTTTTCTAATAAAATAACTCGGCTTTTCTTGTCTTTTATCATATCGAATTACTTTAGATTTTTTCTCATTTAATGGTAAGTTCCAAATGTCTGACCTTAAAACTACCCTGCCCAAATCAAATTGAAGTTCCCTTTCTGAGAGTGTGTTTTCTAACAAACAAAAAACATTTATTGTCATCAGCGTATAACCTACATTTGATCAAAGTTTCATTGAGTAATTCATTGATATATATAACGAAAAGAGGAGGGCCGAGAACTAATTTTTTTAGAACACCACTTGTGATTGAGGCCCATTCGGAGCACGAGTCTCCTAAAACTGCTCATTGTAAACGATTTGAAAGAAATCTTTAATCCAGTTTAAAACCCTATCTTTAAATCCATACTTCTCAAGTTTATGTAAAAGTATTTTATTATTTACTTAATCGAAAGCTTTTGAATAGTCGGTATAAATTTTACCTTCGCTTAATGCTAATGTAATTATATCAAGGGTATAAAAAAAGTTTGTAGTACAGCATTTACCAGGAACAAAACCATGTTGCTCTTTACAAATAAGCTTGTTACTAATAAAATAATCTAACATTTTATGTTTAATTATCATCTGTTTGCATAAAATAGATGTTAAACAGAACGATAATCTGATTTTTTTTATTTGAGTGAAACTTTTTTGTGGCGGACTTGAATCCGGACCCTTGAACCAACTAGGTTCGCTAATTGATTCAAAATTCTAGACCTCCCATCCAACGACTCGAACCATTGTGCCATCACCAAACGATAATCTGATACTTTATACTTAGAACCATTTTTAAAGAGAGGGTTAGATTAGCAACTTTTCAAAGTTTAGGCCGAGTACCATTGATTAGAGATTTCTTGAACAATATTGAGAGTGGGATAGCTAATAAGCTAGCATTAAATTTTAAGCTTTAATTTCATCAAGTCTCTCAAGTCTTTGTTTTATCGAATTATTTAAATTTTGATAATCATTCAATATAAGGATATATATATGATTGGAAAATTGGTTAGGCTTAAAATAAATTTTCAATTCAATTTTATGTTATTCAATATAAACAAATTAGAAAGATAAATTAGAAAAAAAATACTAATTTATCTATAAAGCTATTGTTTGAGATTTCTTAAACTTTTCGACATTTTTTGATTTCTTAAAAATATAACCTACTAGACCTCAAGTTTTGCAATCTTATTTTTTGATTAAAAGCTTTGAATGAGGTTTTCAGTACTACTTCATTTATGCTCCAAGTATTGAAAATTTGTTTTTATGATTTAGCCTATTTTTTCTTCATTTTATATAAATCTAAGAATAAAAGAACTTTAATTCAGACTCGATTTTCTTTTCTAAGATTTGAATTCATTTTTATAAAGAATAATTTTTTAATCTCGATATACCTTTTAATTTGCTCTAAATATATGAGTCACCATTCAGTTCAATTATCTTCTAATCAAATTAATTAATTTTTCAATAAAATTGCCACGTATGATAATAAACAAGAAATAAACATACTATCCAGCTTCTGTAGACCAAATATACTCAAGTTTGTTAAGTTGAAAAAATACAAAAATTCATAAAAATTTTTAAAATAAAAGAAAATTCACAAAATTTTAAATAATAAATAAAACTAAATTTCATCATTTAAGTCAATACTTTCTACTTCGCTCTCTCCAATTTTACTCTCGTCAATCATATTTTTTTTCAAATCAGTTTCATCTAATTGCATAATATCATTCCAATCAATCATAGGCGCTTTTCTTTGTTCTGGATAAATCCAAGGCTTAAAATTCGGATTGTTCTTACTCTTCCATTTATCATATTTCAAACAGGCTTTGTGCAGTTTGTCAACGAATTTAGGTCCGTACAATTTAGTTGACAAATTTACGATCCAAGGTGGCAGACCACCTGGATCAGCATGTGTAACAAAATAAAAAGTACATGTATTTTCTGACGTTGGTTTAATAAATGTTGCTGTAATAAAAGAAACAGCTCGGACTGTATCGGAATTCGGTGGATATTTTGAATGGTTGACAGAGTGATTATATAAAATTTTTTCTTTTTCTTCACCATAATCTTTCCAGCATCGTTGGATCACAAAATCTCTTTTTTTGAAAGGTTTAGGAAATTTAAGTAAATAAAAAATTAAATCGCTATTTTCCGAAACTTGACATATATCTATACTTTGTTCTTTTCGATCATCCCAATAATCACAATACTCAGAATCTTGTACAACGTCGTATAAACACTTTGCTGAACATTTGAAGTCACCAATACATTTTAAGGCTTTATAAGGAAACTTATTATCTTGTTTTGTATAAATTTTCATGTTCTTTTTGGAATTTTCTAAACTCCATCCCTCGTCGCTAGTGCAAAAATTTCTCATAAATTCAAAATCTTTTTCAATTGGCAATTTTACTTCGCCCAATTTTAACATTTTTGTTTTTTCAAATGGAATAAATTGAATTTAAAATTTATTTTGAGCTATTCTTGCTTATACGCAATTTTTTTTATTCATCAATAACTATGACTAAGTATCATTTAAGAGATAACATCGCTTATAATAACAAATAAAATGAAAAACAATCATCATTTTTCATGATGTTTATAAAACATTTTTATATTTTTGTTTTTATTTTATAATAAGAATTGATTCGTAGAAAAGTATTCAAAAAATATCGAAATATAATAATAATTAAAAGAAACGATGAAAATATGCTTTTTAATTTTTACCAACAATGATTTCATTCCTTATTTTTAAATTGCTGTACCTTGGAATTAAATAATTGAGTCTGGTATATTTTTGATATTTGCATCTATAACTAATGCATATAGTTTATTCCCTAAAAAAAAAACAATCGCAAAAACTTTCAATTAAATTTCTTTTTATTTTTATTCTATAAAATCACCAAAAAATTAAAAAAGAAATAAAATTTACAGCGAACGTTGGAACTTTGCTAATCAAGTTTTAAGATCGCAGACTGAGAGGTGATTAAGTTTAATACTTTAACTTTGACCAGAGTTATAAGAGAATAGATTGGTCACATCTGAATGTCAGATGTCAAAGTTCAAATAGTTTTAAGCGCAATTTTTTACAAAAAATTTATTTCTTGAATGGAATGAGTTTCCAAATGAATTAGTCAACTATCTATGGATTTACTCAACTTGTCAGCTTAAAGATAGTTATACATCTTCAATGGCTACAAGAATTTCGATCCGCGAGTTGACTTAGATTTAAAAATAAAATTATTGTAAAAAATCACATAAAAATCTGTCTGTGTTTCTTTAATTATATAAATTTAATCGTAGTTTAAATATTTTAGGCGAAAATAACATAAAGAGTATAAGTTTGTAAGACGCTTTTATGTGAAATCTGCATATAAAAATTCGCATATAAGATGAAAAAGAGCTTCTTTAAAAAGTAAATGATCATAAATGTGAAGCATTTATGAGCATTTGTAATGCATGATAGTATACATTTAAAAAAAGGAATCTAGATTAATGTGAAGCCGTGGCTGAGTGGATCGTATGTCCGCCTGATGAGAGCTAAGAAGTTCGAAACGCGTCGTGGGTTCGATCCTCGATGGCTTAACATTGTTCTAGAAGAAAGCCCAAAATAAAATATCGTTTAATAGAAATTTACAGCATTACACATTTATGATGTTAAGCATTTTTTCCACTTCCTCGTATAAGCGTCTTACAAATAGGCGGATTTCCGCCTAAAAAAATTACAGTGTAATAACAAGTAAACTTACGATAAATTAACAAAAATTTAAAACCTCAAACTTAATTGCTGCGCTTTTATTAAAATTGTGTCGTAGCTGTATAGAACCGTACGGTACCGTATTCATACTATATTACAGTACCATAAATTTTTGAAAATTTTATTTTTGATTAAAATTTTATGTAAATGAAAAAAAAAGGCTAGAATACTTGGAAAATTAATATTCTAAAATGACTAAAAAAATCTGATGACTAAAAAAATTTCAATTTTAATAAAAAAACGTCTTTTAATCATGGGGTAATATTTTAGAAAATCTGACACACGAGGTCGAGGGGTTGGGTCTTTTTCCTTCAAAGAAAACTTCTGTGTCAAGCTTTTCTTTCACACTAAATAAAGGCCTGAAATGTCAGAGTATCTCCAAAATTAGGGGGAGTCGGTTTAGTCTGTCCTATAAAAAAAATCATATTCTTGGAAAAAGACGTAACTTTTCTGACAGGGGGAGTTGGCCATTTAGACGAAAAAAAAATTAAAGGGGTCTAGTATTGGGAATTTTTCTAACAACTACCCCATGTTATAATGTTTGAATATCTGACTTTTAATTTTTTCAAGGTGATTCTCAGATTTTTTATTCTTTTCGGAAAAAAATTTAGGTCAGGTCAAAAAAGAGACTACTTAGTCACAAAATTTACATGAAAATTTTTGCTAGTTAAAAACAAGACTAGTTGTTTTAAATTTTACACATGACTATTTACCTTGTAAAAATAAAGACTATTTCTATAATTACGTGATAACGGTTTTTCTTTACCAAATTTGTCAGATTAACCAAATCTTTTAGATAGTCAAATTTGTTTTTTAGCTTAAAAATTGATGTTATTTTTTAATGATTTCAGTTTGTTTGTCTTTTTCAATTTTTTTTATAAATTAAATCTTGAAAAAATATTTGACAGAAAAGTAGAAATTCAGGAATAGTCTTTATTTTTACAAAGTAAATTTAGATGTGTAAAATTACTGGTCTTGTTTTTAACAAGCTAAAATTTTCATGTAAATTTTGTTACTTAGTAGTCTCTTCATCATCTTTGCTGGAGTACGAGTATGGGTACGACGTTAATTCCGTAGCACTGCATTACTTAATTTAATTTAATAAAAAACTTTATTTTTTGTTATTTATTGAATTTCTGTATTTGAATTTTAGTCAATTCAAAATTATTAAAAGATTTAAGCATATTCAATAATTTTTTTGAAAAAAACTTCTGCTTGTGTAACTGTTTCATAACTTTGTAGTTCAATACACATTCGTTAAGATTTCCTTTTCATAAACATAAAATTGAATTTGATTTATGATGAAGAAATTTATTAGAAGCATTAATATTAGATATTTATACGTCTAAAACTTATAAGTAGACTAATAAGCGTCTTCTTTTATTACATAGCTGGTTTCTGCTAACTCGTGTTAAATAAGCATTATTATTTAAATCTTGAGTTTATGAAAAATAATATGTATTTTTATCCTTTGTAAATAAGCTAGTGGTAAAATTAAAAAAGTTGCATAAGTGTATTAATGTTAACTATGCTTCCAGGACTCAATTTCAATTATTTGAAAAAAAAAATCTAGTGATATTCAATCTATTGAAAAATGAGATTTTTTTAAAATCTTTTTCTTAGACTTCCAAGAACTTTTATCAGAAAGTTTTTCCATACTTTGTAATTTTTTTTAATGTCAAGTGTTAAGCGTAAATTTTTTTTTTCAAAAATTTTTTAAATACACTTTTTTTCGATGTATATTTAAAAAGCAAAGTTTAATTTTACATCAACCTGATAAGGGTTTCTGTCGTAAAATTTTTTTAAATTTGATTTATAATTGTCTAATATGCATTAATAACTTATTGAATGATTTCTATTGTCATTAATAAAGACTAATACTCAACTTAATTTTTAATTAATTTAATAATCAACTGAGATATTGTATAAATAATCAATAAATTATGAAAAGCACATCCAAAAATTTAATCTTTAAAGATTTCTTATATTATTGGATGAGCATAAAATCTCGAGGAAATTTTCATAGTCATTAATTATTTTTGCAGCTTACTGCGCCTTTAAAATTAGACTTTTATTGAATCGGAACAATAGGCATTTTGCCAAACATTCTTAACCTTTCAATTGAGAATTATAATTTCTTTTTTGCAATTCAAGTGATTTTTTTTTTTCGTAGTATTTCTTTACTTTATCTTGTTAAAAAATATCAAGTTTCAGCAGAAAAGAATATAAAGATTGCGTTTATAACTTTAATAATTATTTTTATTCAAAATCAAAGCTAATTTCAATCTATTTTCTTTTTTTCCAAGTTAGTACCCATTTATCAAAATTAAAAAAAAAATAATTTGATTTTATATTAAATTTTGAAACAAAAAGATTAAAAACTTGTTTTTTTGATTTTATATTCATTTTAATTTTATCTAAAGAGCTTTACCGGTTTTGCATTAAAATTTTGCCCAAGGTTTATTTAAAAACGGATCATTTTTATGATGTTTTATTATGTCCATTCAAAAAATAAAGATGAATTATGTTCCCTTCGAAATAAAAAACTTACGAAATTTATATCAGTTTCTGGGAATCTTTAACGAAAGTTGCCAAGTTATGAAATGAAATAAACTTAACATTTTTTTTAATTTATTTCGCAAAAATTAGATATAATTTTTTTTATTTAAAAATTGTAGATCCAATTATTTCTGGATAAATTTTCAAATAGTAATCGAATTGAAGCAAAAAATCTTTCCAAATCGCTAAGAGAAGGGCGCTAAATCAGATCAAGCTTTAAAAGATAATTTTTTAGCTTCATATTTTTTTTTATAATCAGTAATTATTTGTTAAAAGTTGAAATTAAAATTGAAGATAAAAAAAAAGTTGACCTATGAGATAATGTTAATTTTTTACATTCTTCAAATGGTACATTTTGTGTGTCATTTAAGTAAAGGATCGGCCGGGTAAATATGACCTTGTATAACAATTCAAATTCAATAAACATGAAATGTAAAATGATAAATGGCCAATCATACTAACAAGCTTCAATATTTATTTTACACTTTCAAAATGATCTTTTTATGGCTTTTAATACTTCAACCTATTTTGTATTATCTGTTATTTTTAAACTTAGTTTTTGACATAAATATCCGGTCTTTTTAGTTTTAATAAAAAATTGAATGCAAATTGAAAAATTTTTTTCGACTTACAGTGATTAACACTTAACTCGTACTCGGATAACTCAGAATTTATGCTTAACTCGTACCTTCTTAGATCATTTGTTGGAAAGCCTATCCTTTCAATGATAAAAATTACGGTTAACTCGGACACGGTTAACTCGTAATAGAAAAGCATTTATTTTGGAAAATTTTCACACTTATGTCAGACTTTTTTATCGATTCTAATTAGTGTTGGGAGTCGACTGGGTCGACTAGAGTCGACTTGCGAAAAAAAAAAGTCGAGTCGACTCGACTTTTTAAAACGATGAGTCGACTCAAATTTTATTCTATACGCAAATTCTGACAAAAAATTGAAAAATGCTCTTTTTAGGTGATATTAAAGTGTAAAATCACATAAAAAACAATAAAAATCAAATTTTCAGTTTTTTGCTTAATTTCGATGGGCTTTGTTTACAATCTCCTTTTTTAGCATAATTTTTTTAGTGTTTTAGTTTAAAAATAATTATTTTTAAAGGTGTTTTACACTAATTTTTTACTTAGGAAATTTTTATAATTACTATAAATTATCGATTGGAAGTTTGATACTAGCAATTTTTTTCAAACGACTCGATTCAGTGGTCAAAAATCCTAAAAAAATTGAGTCGACTCGAGTCGACTCAAAAAAAAAAAAGTCGAGTCGAATCGAGTCGACTCAATAAAAAAAATTCCCAACACTAATTCTAATCTTTTAATTGAAAATTGATTGATTTTTTTAATCAATTTTTATAGAAACATTCACAAAGAAATAAAAAAATTAATTATTCAATGTATTTTAAATATATAATTGTATTATGTATTTAAAATAAGTACAATCTATTTCGAAAACCAAGTCTTTTAAAAAATATTTTTTAATCATTTGGAAGAAATGGAAAAAAATCTTGAGATTTTTTTTTGTACTAAAATCGCCAAAGTGATGTAGCTTTTCATATAATAAATAAATAAATAAAAAATAAATTTTATCTAAATTCCAAATTATTAATATACCATTAAAATAAAGTTAAAAATTTTTTTTAAATTTTTTTTCTAGTTTTGCTTAGTTACGGTTAACTCGGACTAACGGTTAACTCAGACTTTTTTTCTAGTCCCGACGTGGTCGAGTTAACCGTGAATCACTGTAGTTACGCCATTTTCTAAAAATAAGAAACCAAATAAGTAATTGATATTTGATATTTTTTAATTTTTGCTCAATTTTGAAGAACAATTTGCAATCAATGTTCAACGCTGGCCACTGGCCACACATTCAAAACAAAATATTGTGGATGTGAATTTTAGTACAAAAGTACAGTAGACTTTTAAACAAAATTGAAAAGCAGTTAAGTTCTGTAAATTGTAACATCTGATTCAAATTTTGTATCATCTAAATTTTACTTCTGCAAAATTATTCTGTAACTGTGCATTTTGCATGAAAATATCAGAGTAATTGCAGATATTATTTTTTGGTGATACAAATTATGTATTTACAGAACTAAATTTTAGCGTCTAGAAAAAAAGTCATCCAATTTTGTTTAAAAGTGTACTGAACTTTTATACTAAAATTCACATCCACGAAAATATTTACAAAATAGAGAGCCCTAAGTTTTTTTAAAGCTTGAATATAAATTCAAAAAGAATTCTTCTAACTTCCAAAAACAAAATGCTGCATTTTAAGAAAGATTATTTGATTACGACTAATGGTATATTGAAATATTGAGTGCGCTAAAATTTATCTAAATGTCCTAAAATTAATTGATTATTATTTTTAGTAGAATGAGTGCATGGATTAACTATTAATTCTTTTTATATGTCACTGTCAATTTGTAAAATATGTCATTTTATAAAATGACTTTGGCAATTTGTAAAATGGAAAAAAATCCCAAGTTTATAATTTGACAAGTCATTTTATAAAATGACATGGCAATTTGTAAAATTTTGAAATAATTAAGTTAATTTTGCAATTTGAAAAATAAAGTTTGGCATTTTACAAAATATTAATAAAATAAAATTTTCTTATTTTAAA
>NTPY01000207.1:441292-483142 GCA_002922825.1 Brachionus calyciflorus
GTTGATTTTTTTAAAAATTAAAATATTAGCTAATATAAAACAGGGTGAAAAAATGAGAACAAAAAGTAATGTTTTAGTGTTTTTTTTAGGTTTTAGTATCATCTTATTGACATGATGATGATTTTGCTTTAGAAAAAACATTAATAAATTAATCAAACAAATATAAAAATATAAAAAGTTATATAAAACTCAAAAAATCTTGAAAATTTTGCAATACCTTTAATAAGAAGATTTGAGCAAGCTTGAGTTTTTTTTGTAAAATTATATTTTCCTTAATATTTATCATATTATTGAATTTAACTACTATTTTTGATAACTGCAGAAAGTTTGATAGGATTTTTTATTTTCTCTTTTAAGTCGTAAAATGATGATTTTTCACATCGTCGTAAAACATTTCTCAAAGTTTATATACCGTAAAGTTCCAAATAAAAGAAACAACGATTTGACCGTTATTTAATAAAAATTGCTATTTTTTCGAAATATCTAATATTCCAAATAGAAGAAACAGTTTCTTCTATTTTGAAAATACGATAAAAATAGAGATTAAAAATACAGAATTTATCCTTAATTGAAGAAGAAAGGTAATAAAAAAACCAAATAAAATCATTAATAAACTCCGCCTAACACTCCTCACAGACTGGCTCTTAAAGACTCATTCTTTTTTCAAACCTCTAGAAACGCTCGAATAATTGTGAATAAATTATAAAATAAAAAAATGTTTCTTCTATTTGGATTTCGTTGTTTTTTTCTTAATATATTTTTGTTTATAAAAAATATATTGAATATTTTAAATTGCAAGTTCCAAATAGAAGAAACTGTTTCTTCTAATAGGTGTTTCTTCTATTTGGAACTTTACGGTAAAGAACTAATAAAAATAAAGATCAAACCTAATATATTTAATGTAAAAAGAACTTAAATGTTATTTTATTAGCTCTTAGCTTTTTATAAATCACGTTAAATTTTAAAATATCCTTGAGAAATTCTAATGTACTTTTTTCCATTATCGTGTTATTTTTAATATTTTTTTTTTTAATTCTTTTAGAAAATTCAGTTTTTTTTAAAGAATAACACCGAAATATGAGCTTTTATTCATGAGAATGGTTAATAATAAAACAAAGGACCTCGATTATCAAAATCTTTAATTTTTAATTATTTTCAATTGTAAATTTTGAATCTGTTATTAGAAAATACATCCGCCAACCAAAAAATTTCTTAGCGAGCTAAATAAGGCTGGTTGTTTAGCTCGCTCCTCGCAAAAAATAAAACAATTAAATAAAAGAAACAAAGAAACTCTAAAAGGCTAGATATTTAATCATAAAAACCGTGCACTAGACAATCTAATCAAATTTTAATTTTTTTTCCTCCTTTCCAGCAAAAATTTGAATTTAAAAATTAATTTATAAATTCTAAATTTTAAAGATTCTTTTTTAAAATAATTAAAAAAGCAATTTTCAAAATTAAAGTTGTTCTTGAATATTTGATTTACTTCAATTTGTTACGAATAGTAATTTGTTACCATCAAATTGTTACTATTGAAGTTGTCACTAAACATTAAAATAAGAATTGTTACGATTTCTTATTTTAGGAAATTGTTACTAAATACTTAATTAAAGAAATTGTCTCTAAACGAAAAATTAAACAAAGTTCCTATTGGAATTTGTTCCCATGATAAATATTTTAATCTAATTATCAAAATACCGTATGCCGGTTGATAATTGATCATAAAAAAACTCAATTAATAAACTTTTTTATTAATCTTAGTGGGCCAAAGCCTGAGTAAATATATTTATGACTTTTTCGTTGAAATTAAATTAACCTTTACCCCTATCTGTCAGAAATGACCCGAAAAATTCAAAAATAAAAAAATGTAAAATTTTGAGGCGGTAAAAAATTCTTTTAATTTTAAGATATGAGCGTGAAATTTATATCACAAGAAAGCTAAGTTGATGAAGAATTTATATGTTTTCATAAAATTAAGATCAAAAGTTAACCATTTTTTAGCCCGGTTTTTGACCCATTTGAGCCTTAAATGTATTATTTATATTAGTGATTCAGAATTTTGATTAAAGATGGAACATTCAAATAACGGAGAAAATGCAAAGTAAGTCATTAATAAAAGAATTCGCACCCAAGAGTTAAACAGAATCGACTCAGTGTTTTAGAACGTAATGGTGAAAGATCAATTGATTAAATTTTAGTTTTTTCGCTTTAATTAAATTATTTTTTTATCGTAATAATTTTTCTAGTATCTAATTCCATTTAGTAACAATATTTTCGCAACAAATTCTAAAATTAAAATATAGTAACAAATAAGCTTAGTAATAAATTATATAGGAACAAATTCCAGGTAACAATTTCCAAATCGTAACAAATTGCTATAACCCGAATATTTTGCTATTCAAAAATAATATCATTTAGTACCAATTACCAATTTAAAAATTTTTTCAAATTAAAGTTTTTTCTATAAATAGAAAAATCAAATAATTTTATTTTAAAATTCACTTCAAATTTTTTATGTGGCCCAAAACTTTGTGAGACAAATCAAATTTCCTTTTTATTTTTTAAAAAAGTTGATTTGAAATGAAAATTTTTTTATATTATTTAATAAGTTTAGACAGTTGTTATTTAATTATTTTTATTTTTATCGAATTTTAATTGTAACACATTTTTGTTTGTATAAAAATAAAAATTAAATAAAAAGCTGATTAGATTCTAGTCTAAACTAATAAGCATAATATATAACAAAAAAAAAAATTTTTTTTCAAATGATTCAACTAATTATATTTGAAAAAAAAATTTTCAAGGGAATTCTGATCAGCTAAAAGAAAAATAAAAAAATTTCTAATTGCTTCAGATTTTTTGTTGTATAAAACATTTTTTTTTGTTGAAGAGCTTTTTGAATTAGAAAAATCAATTAGTAGAAAAAAATGATCATAATTATACATTTTTTCCCCTTATCTCTCGCTTTCTCTCATTTTTACAATGTTTAATTAAAAATTTTACATTTTTTCAAAAATGATTAAAAGGTAAAAAAAAGAAAATAGAATACAGACTCGAAAATTTTAATTATGTAATAATAATTTTTTTGTTTGATTAGCCTTAAGCAGTAAGCGTTGATCAATAATGAAATGATTCAAAATTTTTAAAATAAATTAGAAATTTAAATAATCATGAGATTTTTCAAGATTCAGACTAAAACAATTCTATAACTTCCTTTAAAAAATCGTGATTAATTTCTTTCCTCTTTATCTTTTTTTATTTTTGTGATGATGGTGTTGATGGTATGTTTTGAGAAAGAATAATAAACCATAGAGTTATTAATTAATTAAAGAAGAAAATTTTGATTTACGTGAGTTTAATGGGATTTTATTTGTTTTAAAAACAAATTATCTTTTTTTTTTTTATAAATAATGTTCGTAGAAAGTTTCTTAAAAAATTCATTTTTAAGCTTTATCTTATTTTGATATTTAGAAATTGACATGTGTTTTAAAGTCATATCTAATAATGATCTTTTCTTAAAAAATTTACTTGTCAAGTCTTCAAAACATTAAGCACACTTTCTGCTCATTTCTAAAATCTATAAAAATATTTTATTTTTAAGCACACTTATTTTTTCTTTGTTCATTTTAAGCTCAATTTTAGCAATTAATTTCAAATTAAATAAATCGATTACGCTAAAAGGTGAGCTTGGAGGAGTTTTTTTTTTTTACATTTATTTTATTTAAAAATATTTCAGAATCAGATAATTTGAATTTCTTAAAACCAATCTTTTATATAATAGAAACCTTTTGAATATTAAGCCCACATTATAGAAAATTTAAAAATTTGGTTTGTAAGAAAAGAATTTTAAATTTTCCCTTTAGCTTTTTTTTTTTAATTAATAATAACCAATTCCTGTTAGTAATTCAATAAGTTGATTCTTATAAACTTCTGTGATTTAAATTTTTATGACAAATCTTTTTCTAACCTTTAATAAAATAGTTGTTTTTTTTTTCCTAAAATGAAAAATGTTTATAATTTTCAAATTTTAATTACGTAATTAATGATAATTATTTAAATAGTAAAAAAAAAATGTTCATATGCGTAACTAAAAAAGATTTTGAGTTAAATTTCAAAAAAAAGAAAAAATAATTTTGTTGAGCTGTTGAGTAAATACTCATTTATTTTAAAAGCTTTTAAATTTTTTTTTGTACAGAAAGTTTACCTTTAAATTGAGTAATTAATTTTTCTCATATTTTTTTATAAGATCTTTTAAAATCTTATAAATGAGTAGTGAAACATTTTAGGTTATTTTTGAAAAAATAACAGGATTAATTTAAAAACGAGAAATGAAAAAATGAAAACGAACAAGTACACTTTAAAAGTGCAAAATAAAAAATAAAAAAGAATAATAGTAAATCTTAGAATGTTAAATACTGCATTTCCTTAAATTATTACCGGAAACACTCGATAGTTATACCGGTATAAAATCGTAAATTTTCAAAAATGTACCTCCCCACCCCTTTTTTAAAACTATAAGGTCTATGAATTCATACAAGTAATAAAAACAATGGGTACAAATCTGAAACTCTAGTTTTGTACCATGGTATAGCTATCGAGTGTTTACGGTATTGTTTTATTTGAATTGCTCGAAATTAAGAATAAATCAGCAAATCAAACAAATTCTTGTAAACATCAAAAAATTAAGATCAATATCTCATTTTGATCAGGATTTTATTCTCAACAAAATGATATATAAAAAGTTGTATCCCGACTCTCATAACCTCATAACTTTAATTTTATCAAGATTCGACAATATATTTTTTTTTTAATTCGAAAAAACTGCCAAGCATTTTTGGGCACCCGTTAGTTTTATTATTAGAGTTGTTTTTTAGGGCCGAAAAAATTCAAATAGAAAGTCTTCAATATAATAACGATTCGATCTTGTAATTGAGGAAATGTGGCAAGATTGTTTCGAATTCGAAAGTCTGTTAAACAAAAAACCTGAAAAGATTTTTTGTTAAGAGTTTATCTATTGATGAATAAATAATTTTATTTACTTATTCTAAATAAATATTTGAGTTTCTGTTGTTTTCTCCTTGAAATTCGTAAGAAAATTTGGAAATTTAATAGCAAAAATTTAGACTGTAAATATTAGAATACAGTGTAAATAAAATAATTTCCGAGTTGAATCAATGAGGAAAAGCTTCTCTAAATTTCAGGAAAATATTCATTAAACACTAAGTCAGACTTTCTATATTAATGCTTTTTACTCATCATTCAAATACTGTTTCCCAAATAAAATATTTACAATTTTTTAAATAAATTCCTTTATAAGAATTCACTAATAGTGTAAGCTATTGTACCGTAAACACCCCATTTTTTTTCCCGGTATAAAGACGAAAATTTCGATTTTGTACCATGGTCCAATGGTGTTTTTGCATACACTTTTTGATAGAAAATTGTGACGATATAAATTATGTTTGTATCCATAAAAATGTCTATTTTTTAGATTATTTTCAGTAAATTATCAATTTATCACTTAAAAATAATCTTTCTTTTTTTAGGATTTTTCATTTATTTTTATTTCGTTCCTTCAGAATCGATGAATTAATCAATTTTATTTTTGTTACCATGGAACAACTCACTTTTTATTCCATGGTACAAAAAATAGAATTTTCAAAATCATTAAAATTATCTATCATAAATATGCAACTTTAAATTAAGATTTTTATATTAAAAATAAATACACAAGAAAATTTCTAGAAAATTGTTTTTTTCTTCGGAAAAATTAGAGACTGCTGTTGGTACAAACATGATTTGTATCGTCATAGTTTACTATCAAAAAATGTATACAGACATAGAATTTTTACATGGTACAAAACTGAAACCAACAATTTGTACCAGTTACTAAAAATGGGATTTTACGGTAAATTTTAAAATTTTTTAAGTTATCGTATTCCCTTGCTTTGATTCAGCATCAGAACTTGAGAGTTGAATTTAGCTCATGCACTATTCTAAATCCCTCACATATTATACTTATGACTTGACAGATGGTTCATGCATCAAATCAAAGTCCTTAGCATCAATAAACCTACATTTATTAGTATTTCGTGTTTTATGTAGCATCAATCATTGGGAATCAAAATTCAATTGAGTTTCTTTAACTTTTTTTTAAAATCCATAGTGATTCTCAAAAGTTTAAGACACTATTATTATTTGGCATTAAGTCGTCGATTTAGGCGAAAATTTTTAGAATTCTGTTTTGATAAGCTCCAAAAAACTTTTTTATTATTAGACTATTTTTAACAAATCCATGATCAGTTCTGGCAGCTTTAGTTATTTTATTTTTTTGAGCACCAAGTGGACTGTAGTAAGACATAAAACCACCTTTCAACGTGTTTAATGATTAATGCTGCCTCGTTAATTATTAGGAACGTTGGTTTGATGCATGGGTTAAAGAGTAAAGTTAATTTTAGCATTGAATAGTGTATGATATTGCATTAACTTAATTCAATTTTCAGTTTCTGCATGATGAAGCAGGTGAATACGGAGTAATTAAATTTAATTAAATACAAGAAAGTTTTTCTTTTATTCGAAAATTTTTCGATGTGATAATATGACTCGAATAAGGAAAAAAAAGCCTTGTATTCGAAACATTCGATGAAAATCTATTTTATTTGAACTCAATTTTATTTTGCATAAATTTTTTTCAAAATCGTCTAGTATTTGAATCATTTTTATTTGTTATTTTCACTCGAATAAAACATGTTTTTTGCCTCAATTACAAGATCCGCTCTTCTATTTGAGTTAATAGAGTAGTAAAGCGCACTTGCTTGTATTTGAGAAAATACAGTTCTAAAAGAAAACTATTCATGTCTTTATTTTTGAGACTATTTTGATGTCTTGTAAAATAAAAAAATTAAGAAAAATAAATCTGTTCATAAATCACAGCAATTCATATTCAAATAAAAAAATAATAATAAAATCACAGACGCACACATTTTTTTTTGTTGATACAGGCACGCTTCTTTACATTATCCTTAAAAATAAAATCGAAAAAAAAAATAATAATAAAAAGATTATTATATTTTGATTAAAGCTGTATTTAATAAACATTTTGCTCAGTACAACAAATTATCATAATTATTGCTCTTTCAGTTTGTATCTCAACAATTATTAAAAAAAATATTTTCCCCATCAAACTAAAAAAAAAAAATTTATTTTGCCTAACCTTGGCTCTTTTTTTTTTTGTATTTTAATTTAAAATTAACATAAATAATTAACGGTCAATAGGTCGATTTATTTCCTCCTCAACGAAAAAAAACAAAAATTTGATACCGACCTAACTCGGTATTACTATCTTCTCACTCTTTCTTTCTCTTACTTTCTCTCTTATTATTAATAATATTTTTATGTTGTTTATAGGTTGAATAGAAAGTTATGATCTTCTAAAGTGTTTTTTTTTGATCTGTTATTTTTTTCTGAGTAATAAAAAAAAAAAGAAATTAGAAATTTAATTTTTTTTATTTCTATGTTGTAAATTATAAATAATTAATAATGTTTAAATGTATACCATTCGCTCGTTGTAATCGTCACGTCGAATCAATTGACAAACGTCATCAAAATTTAACATCATTCCCCGATGACATAGTACGCTATTATCGCACACTAGAAGAGCTTCTACTTGACTCCAATCAACTACACGAACTCCCTAAAGGCTTCTATAAACTAACCCAATTGAGAAAGTTAGACATTTCCGATAACGAAATCGAAAAACTAAGTCACGAAATAGGAAACTTTGTTAATTTAGTCGAATTCGATTGTAATCGAAATGACATACAAGAAATACCCGATTCGATACGTTATTGTCGTAATTTACAAATATTAGACATTAGTAATAATCCTTTACAATCGTTACCAAATGGTCTAACTCAATTGAAAGCCTTAACTGAATTAACACTAAATGATCTATCATTGCCATATCTACCGGAGGATATTGGCAATTTAGTCAATTTAAGGTGTCTACAAGGTCGAGACAATTTGTTAAAATCAATACCCGATAGTCTTTGTTCATTACAAAAATTAGAAACTGTTGATTTAGGATCGAATGAAATAGAAGAAATACCTAGTCTAATTGGAAAATTACATAATTTAAAAGTCTTATGGTTGGACTTGAATCAATTGAAACAAATACCAGCCGAAATAGGCCGTTTGAAAAAGTTACAATATTTAGAATTGAGTGAAAATATGCTTGAGACTATACCCGAGGAAGTATGTGGTTGTGTACAATTGACCGATTTGAATTTAGCTCAAAATTCTATTGAATTTTTACCATCGAGTATAGGACAATTAATTAATTTAAGTATTTTAAAATTGGAACAAAATCAATTGGTTGTTTTGACCCCAAGTATTGGACAATGTGTTCAATTAACTGAGTTAATACTTACGGAAAATTTACTGTCGGAATTACCCGATACGATTGGTAATTTAAAACAAATGACTAATTTAAATGTAGATCGAAATCGTTTGACTCAAATACCAGAAAGTGTGTGTGAATGTGAATCATTGGGCTTGTTATTTCTAAGAGATAATCAATTGAGTTATTTACCGGATAATTTAGGCTATTTGAAAAAATTAAAAGTTCTCGATGTGGCTGGTAATAGATTGGCCAATTTGCCAGCTAGTTTGGCCACGGCTAATCTAAATGCCATTTGGTTGGCTGAGAATCAGGCTACGGGTAAAATTAAAATGACTACGGATTTTGATGAACAAGCGAAAAAAGAAGTTCTTACGTGTTATTTATTGCCACAACAAAATTTTCATACGCCTAGTATGGAGAATTTGTTACAAGGTAGTATTAATACTAATGAGAATCAAAGTCAAGTAGGTGTACAAGCGAGTTTTGCGCTACAAAAACAAGCGTCTAATAATGATCTAGTCAAACAAGCTACCACTGAATCAGTTCGCTTTGCGCCTGAATCAGATAACGAAGAAAAACCCGTACGTATTTATTATCTTATCTTATTTAGCTTTTTAACAGTGAAAGTTTTTTTACTAATTATTATTAAAAACATAAGACTTGTTTATTTTTTCAAAGTTTTGAGGAGTCGTTCTGGTTTAGACGTAGTCTAACGGTTAAATTAAAATAAAAAAAAAAGATTTATCACGAAAAAGTGTTTAAGACAAAAATTTTTTTAATTAGAAAAAATTGGGAAAAAAAGAAAAATAGAAAAATTAAACTGTCATCTTAAAAGCCAGATTAAAAAAATATTTTTGAATCTACCAACCTAATAGTTTTCAAATAAGCTAGATTCATTGAAGCTAGTTAACTCGGTATGTAACTATTGAAAATAATTATCCAACAAAATAACTTTAAATTATTTTCTCTTTGAAACTTACCAATATTAGAACGTTTTAGTTGCGTGGTTATAGAGGAATTTTCCGGTTCGTTGGACTATGGACCAGGTATTTTGAATCATTTAGCGATCCTAGTTGAGTCAAGGGTTCCGATTCCTAACACCCATTCTTGATAATTTTAACCATAAAACTTCTCTTCGAAAATGAATATCTTAAATACAAATTTGTCATAATTACGCGAAGTAAACAGATTTCGAAAATTCCGAAAGTACTACTAGATTTTATGGTGTGGTGAATATTTTCATTTTGGAAAATTTCAGTTTTGCACCGGTACTACCAACCAAGGATTACCTTATTTAGAGTTATTATTATTATGCATTTTCCTTTAATTTGAGAAATGACTTGAAGCGTTTAATATTACGGCTGTGATTTATCATCTTAAATATTTACAATAAATTTCGATTCAAGAAAAATTAAACAGCGGTGATGACCCAATGGTTCGAGTCGTTGGATGGGGGATCTGGAATTTTGAATTAATTAGCGAATCTAGTTAATTCAAGGGTCCGGGTTCAAGTCCCCACTCATGCCACAAAAAAGTTTCACCCAAATAAAAAAAAAAAAAAATAAAACACACTTGATTTTGGTTTAAACATCAGTTCAGAAAGGTTTTGAACAAACCACAAATCATTCATCAACGAAAAAATGTTTAAGATATTAAAAAATTTTTTGTAATAGTTTAAGATACTTGTAACTTAAATAACAACACAAGCAACTAACTTATCTAAAAGCTAAAAATTATTTCTTTGACTTTCTTTATTTATTGTGGTGTAAATAAATTTTTCAAACTAACTGTTTTACAGAGACTGTGAATTTTATCTCTATTCCCTCATTTCAATTCGTTCAATTTGGTATAATTTTTATTTTGACTTGAGAAATAAAAAGCTTTCGATGATGAATTGAAAGTTAAGCTGCGCTTTATTTTACAGCGTAGTGACAGTGGCCCAAAATGCGGCTTTAGCATTAGGTAAATAAAATAAATAAAAATAAAATTGAAAGTTCTTAGTAGAATTTTTTTTATTAAAGTGGCCAAAACACACCTCTAAAAATTAGAGAAGACTAGTTAAATTTAACTCTAGCTAAACATCAAATTAGTTCTGGGAAAAAAGTTTACTGGATGTAACAAAAAAGTCACAAATTGTAGCTTTTGAAATTCCATAAAATATAGAAAAGTGAATTGAAATGATTGGATAGAAATAAACTTTACAGTTCCCTATTTATAATTGTACTAATTTTCTTAGTCTAAAGCTATTAAAATTTAAATTTATCTAATAAAAGGAACGGTCTAATCCACTTAAAAAAAAACGCACTAAAAAAAATATTAAAAAAATTTAGAGTTACTAAGCTCTTAAGAATCCTGCTGCTAATAATCCTAAGCTATCCATTTTTAAAATTAACGACTTTTAAGTTTAAATTGTTTTTAGTTGTTGGAAAGTATCAAAAAAGTGAGATTTAAGATGAAATAATAACCCAGATAAAAAAGATGATTTTTTAAAGCCAATTATCCTGTATCCGGTGAATGTACTTATTATGTAAAATATTGTTTTTGTTATCTAATGTAAGCCAAAAATAAAGTTGCATGAAAAGCCTAGTTGATTTGTTGAACATTTTTTGTTATTTTATTATTTACACAAAAAAAAAATAATAAATTATTTAGTTAATTTTTTTTTTTAATTCAAAATTAATTCTTATTAACGTGGTTCAATTGGGATTAATATCCTTAATACCGCTGGCTTTATTTTTTTAAAAACTTTTTTAGATTAATTTAACTGTAAAATAAAACGGTCAGTTTTTTTTCGCATTTTTGTCTTGGTTATATTTTCTTCAGAATGAAAAAAATTGCTAATTGAAGATATTTTTATAAAAAAAAAAATTGAGTAAACTTTGGCACAGCAACAAAGAAGAACGCATAACTTTGAATCTTATCTGCCGTAAACCAATTTTGAATTTTATTACTTAGAATGCTTTACGAAGGTTTACGGTAAATTAATTAAATTTTTGGAAATTTTCACTGTCAAATAAACAAAAACCTAAACACGTACACAAAAAAAAAATTTTAAATATTTTTTTAAAGAGTCACTTTGTCCGTACAAATACACCTCATCCAAAAGAATTAATGAAAAAGAAAGAAATGCTTAAACAAAAAAATGCATCTATTACTTCATCCAATCAACAAAATTTTGTACAATCAGATTCAATATCACAAAAATCAGCAGGTTCAACAACACAAATACAACAACAACAGCAACCAGCACAATTACCAATTATTTCACCATCTCAAATATCCCAACCAGAAGAAGTTGAGAATAATCAAATAGAAGAAGTCAATCAAGACCAGAATCAAGATGAAGAACAATCCTATGTGACTAAACATGTCGATTTTAAGCTAAACTCAAATAGCGAGTCTATAGAACAAGAGGTTGAGAATCATGAAGAAGACGAAGACGAATCGAGTTCCATGAATTCAAGTGGTCATTGTCGACTAAGACGTCGAGACACACCTCATCATTTAAAAGGTGCTCGAGTCAATTCACCCACTAACAAAGTCCAACAATTAGATCCGAACGAAATGAGAGAAATTCTCGAACGCTATGTTCAAACTCAAAATTCACCATCATCTCAACTCCCACCACCACCAGCACCATTACCACGCACAATTCAAAAGCCCAAACCAGCCACTCAATTCATACCAGACGATTTAAAATACGAAGAACTAAAAAAAAATGTTCAATTAGTAATTCACATAAATCGTTCAGGTAACACAGGCTTAGGTATTCGTATAGCTGGTGGCAAAGGCACAGCTACGCCATTTAAAGAAGATGATGACGGTATATTTATCACTCGAATACTACCCAATTCTCCAGCTAGAAAAACCGGTCTCAAAATCGGAGATAAATTAATCAAAGTAAATCAAACTAATTTAAATGACTTAACTCATGGTCAAGCAGTTGAGGCCCTAAAAGAAGCTGTACAATTAGGCCAACAAATTCAATTACAAATCATACAAGATTTAGACACAAAAAAATTATTTTTTCTTAAAATACACGATTTAGACGAAGAGTCTAATCAAGTTGGATTTCGTATAAATCATAATTACAATACATACGAGCAAAGAGAAGTCGAAATTATACACATAGGCGATCACAAGCGCTTTGCTCAATTACAAAAAGGCGATATATTACTACAAATAAACGGCATTAATGTCGACTCAATGCTCGAAAAAGACTTGCAAAAGTATATTTTAAATACGAGTAGACCAAAAGAGAATTTGGAATATCAAATCAAATATTTGAGTATATATAGACCTTATGTAGAGGGTTTAGACGAAGAAGAAGTTGAGACAAATGAATTGAATGGTAATGAAATACCTGAATCTGAGTATGATATAGAAGAGATTAGAATAATTAAACAAAATGGTGCAATGGGTTTGAGTATAGTGGGTGGTGGTAATGTTGCATGTCATCCATTTGGTATAGATAAACCAGGCATTTTTATAAGTAAAATAGTAGTTGATGGTGCAGCTAGTAAAACTAATTTGAGAGTTGGAGATCGTTTATTAAAAGTAAATGGTATTGATGTAACTCATATGGCACATGATGAATGTGTCGAAGAGTTAAAAAGAAATTCACAACAAGTTGTTTTATTAGTAAGTCATGACCCACAGCCTAGTGGTATGCAAGAAGTAGTACTTAATCGTTCCCATCCGGACGAGACTTTGGGCATACGAATTAATGGTGGTATTGAGAATAAATCAGCTAATCCATACGATCAAACTGACGAAGGTATATTCATAGTGAATATTATACCGAATACTTTGGCACATAAGGATGGTAGACTACAAGTCGGTACTCGCATCATGGAGGTGAGTTTTAATTTTTGTTTTTTATTTTTGTACAAATTTGATTTTTTTTAAATTTTTGCCTCATTTTGAACAAATTCTTAGCATTTTATTTTCTCATTTTAAAATTAATCAACTTTTAATGATTCTATCTTTGAAAAAACATAAAATCGCATGTTTTTTATTTATCAAAAATTCATTTCTTCACTTCTTGGATAAAGATTTGACAAATTCGTTAAAAAAAATTATTGCTTCAAATTTTTTATAACTCTACAATTTCTCTTCAAAAAATTTTAATTTGCTTTTTATTTTGTGCGAAAATTCTAAAATACTTTGCATAATTAAGTTGATTTATCAAGCTTTTTGTGATATAACTGAAGTGCGATACAATTTAAATTAAAAAAAAAATTTTATCAAAAAAAAATATATAATTTTTAGGCAAAAATTAAATTTTAATTTTTTAGTCCTTCATCAATAAAATGTTTGATTGACTAAAGGACTTGCTTTGAAAAAGCGACATTACCATTCCCTTTACCACTAATTTAAATTGTAAAATTTTTAAATGCTACCATTATCATTACCAGTTTATCGTTATCAAGTATTGAAGCCAAAAAATTTAATTTTCTTATAGTATACATAATGGCTGCGTTTATGATTTACAGGAAGAGTTATGATAATGTCACTTTTTCAAATTCAGCGCATTATGACTTTTATTTATATTTTATAAAAAATCGAAATTTTTTTTTTGTTTCAAATGAGTTAGACGGGTCGTTTGGAATCTTAATGTCTTTCTATTTCACGTTTGTCTCGAATTATTTAATTTATTAAACAAAAAAGGGTTTCTTTTATTTGAGCTTTGTATAACTAAGTCACAATATAAATCTATACAAACTTTATCGATTTCTTAGAACAGGTACAACTAGACTTACTGATTCCTTTTTCATTGCTTTTATTGAATCAGGAAAAAATGAAATAAAATGCAATCAAACAGTCTTGGTCGTATATCAAACAGTCTAGTTTAGTTTGAATCAAGCCATAAAAGATTAAGAAAGCTCGTCACGGTTTCGATATTCAGCGATTATCACATTTTTCAAAGAGAGTATGCTTTGTTATATCACAGCCTTATAGTTAGTTGGCTGAATTGTTTGGGTGAAAAGGAAAAAATTCTAATTAAAGACGCCTAATTAACCAACTGCTTATTCCAATTATTAAATTTAATGCTCAGGATTTGTTCAACACATTCCATCATTTATGAATGTTTTTATTAAACATAAAAATTTTGAACCTTTTCAATTTTTTTTTTGTGTGCAAAATTTCCTATTTTCCGATTGCTTTATATTTTAAGTAAATATTGTAAAATATTATCAAAATTGCTTTATTAAAAAAAAATCAGCTATTAAAAAAAATAATATATTCATATATAAAAAATTGCTTGCATAACTATATTTTAACTGCTCTTTAAAATAAAAGCCTGTTTAAAATTATCTATAAATATAATAATTGTATATCATCTAAAAAATAGTCTCCTAAAGAAGAAGTAGTCGACTTGAACAACAATGTTATTGTAAAAGCTGAAACACCATGTAATAAACATTTATTAATAAAACCAATACATAAACACGCCAAAAAAACAATTAAACGTAAACGCTCAAATCAAGTTGTTCCAATGACAAATAAAAATCGTGCAAAATTATTATTTTTAAACGATTTAAATCGTTTGAAAACCAATTTTATGAATTCAATTAATGTGGACAAACACTATTTAAGATTTAAAAACCTATATGCTAATTTTTTCCATCATAATTTTGCCAAAATAAATCACTATAGTTATTTGATTAAAACAAATCAAAAAGGCTATATGAAACATTTTAAACGACTATTCGAAATGAATAATCATCATAAAAAAATGCTTAAATTTACTAAGCCAGCCATCGAAGCACCAATTAAATCCACAGCTCCTACTAAATCTTCAAATACTAAAAAGAAAATTAATTTTAAATTTTTGAACACAAATTTCATTTTGAGAATATTAGACAATAATTTTTTCTGAGCCCGGTTTTTTTTTTAAATTGAAAAAAAAAATTTTAGTTTTTTTATCTTTCCTTTTAAAAAAAATTTTTAGTTTTATTTCCGTCGCCGTTTAAAAAAAAATTTTATCAATTTATTTTTTTGGTTGAATAAAATATTTTTTATTTTTGTGTCCGATATTTTAATTATTTGGTTTTTCTTGACCGTTTAAAAATGGTTAATTAAAATATTTCTAAAAAAAATTTGAAAAATTTAATTTTTTTTTCTTTCTATTTTCTAAAGGTCAATGGTCATAGTTTACTTGGTGTTAAATTATGTGAAGCTCAAGGTTATTTAGTAAAATCATCCGAATTGGTTTATATGGTTGTATGTGATGGATTTAATCACATAACACCAGTTAATTTACTTACACCAGTAGCTCAACCATTTCCACTAACATCACCTACTAGTTTACCACAAAATGGCTACATATCCGAGACACCGAAACTGTCTGAGACTATACTAAATGGTAAATCAAACGGTCATGTATGTAATTATGATAATTTAAGAGATATTGAAACAGATGAGTTAAAAACTCCTGAGCCATTACCACCAACGAATCGTTTAATTACGCCAGTTATGAAATTAAATAATAATTCAACACCCAACTCGAATCAATTAAGCGATAAGAGTCTAATGAATAATATTATGAATAAATCACAAAATGATTCAAAATCACAGTCTATGTTTGTCACATCAAATGGTAATACGCCAATTACGTCGAAACCAAACGACTCGGTGAGAAGTTTTAAAGACAAAATGCAGTTTTTCGAAACATGTAAATCAGGATCAGATATTGTAAACAAACGTAAGATTTTTTAGAATTCTATCTTTTGAAATTGCTTTTTTTTTTAATCATCAGCTTACAATCAAAAAGAAAAATCAATTGAACTAGGCTTTTGATTCGATCGATATTTTTTAAATGTAGCATTTATAGCTCGTAATTTTGGCTCGTTACTCGCAAAATTATCGATTATTAAAAAAAAACAATTTTATAAAAAAATAAAAATTTTAATTTTTTTAAAATTATTTTAAGCTCAGAGAAAGTTCAGTTATTTACAAGAACATGAGATTCAAAAGTTGAAACAAGAAGAAGAGAAAAAAATTTCGTTGTTGTCACAAGATGAGATTTTGTCATTGTCCAGAGTTGATTATAACGACGATATTACCAAACTTAAAGATTATGCCACATTTTTTTCAAATTAAAAATCTAATTTATATTTTTTTAAAAAAAGTTACTTTAAAATTTTTTTTTTTTGCTTGTCAACAAGAGTGATGTGTGTGAGTGATTTGAAAAGTTTTTTTATTTTTATGAAATACTTGTTAGTGTATAATTTTTTTTTAAATTTTCTTAAAATACCGATGATCATTCAAATGATAATATTACTTTTAAAGTCCTTGGCAAAAATGTAATCCAACAAAAAATTTATTAGAAACTAATCTTATTATTGTGTCGATCAATCAAATTGATTCTAATCTTGTTTTTTTTTTTTCTATAAATTTTTTTTTAATTTAAATGTTATTTTATTTTTTATTAAAATTAGAATTTCAGATCTTTTTTCTTCGTGTTATTAAATCTTATTTTATGTTCTACATGGATTTTTCTTTTTTATAAATATGTTTAATTTAATTTTTGATCATCAAATTTTTTACAATATTATTTCTATAAATTTATAAAATTTAGTTTTTTTTTCTATTGAGCTCTTTATATCTTTACTCTTGAATTTAAAAAATAAAAATTTCAAAAATCAGCCACACTTTTAAATTTTTTATGGTTGATATTACCTTCCAAAATTACCTACACCACCCCAACATCATGTTACATAAAGTTTCAAAAAAATTCCCCTTGAGTACAAAAGTGTAAAATTATATTAAACGAATGTTTTTTTTTATTAATTGAGATATTCAAAATTGTCATAAAAAATTGTTAGACCAATCAAATTATTTACAGGTATTTATTTTTAAAAAAAGTCTTAAAAAAAAGATATTTAAGAAAAAGAGTTACATTAAAAACTTCAAATCAATTGATAATTGTGAAATTCTGTAAACAAATAAATTAAATAAGCTCAAAAATGAGCTCTTCCGGTCACTCTTGTTATCTAAGTAAACAGTTCATTACAATTGTTATTAAAAAAAATTATTCAAAAATGGACCAAGAGATCATTCAAAATTACCAAGAATCCAAACAGACAATTTAAGAAAAATGTATGTTTCAAAAAAAGAAAAGAATTCAAATTGAACATTATCGCCCTGTATTAACAGAATATGAAATATACTACATAATACATTTGAAGCATGTAATACATGTAATCAGTAGTGACCACTAAACCACCGTGAATATCACAAAAATAAACAAACTTAATATTTTTTAGAACTTTCTGAGCATTGGAAGCCCTCTTCTACTTTTTTTTTATATTTTCTTAATTTGAGTAAAAATCCAAAATTTTCAAATATGTACCGGGAACTATCGAGTGACTACGGTACATAAAAAATGCATTTTTCAAATATAAAAATATTTTTACCTATAAAAATCCTCTTTGCCTTTAAAAAATCTTTTCACTTGCTATAAAGCAAGTTAGTTCTTGAATGTTTGTTAAACAATTAAATTTACATCTATCTAAGATGAAAAATTTTGTTGAATTTAATCAGAATTTATTAAGAATTTTTCATATAACTTAATAATCCGTGATAGTATAGTGGTGAGTATCCCCGCCTGTCACGCGGGAGACCGGGGTTCAATTCCCCGTCACGGAGTTTTTTTTTGTTCAAATTTTTAAATAAAATAAAAATTGTATTTATAGCATTTCAAATGGTTTACAAAATTTTTAAAAATATTTATTTTTAAACTTTTTCTTTCATACAACAAAAAATGAATATTCAAGAATTTTTTGAATCTAAATTCGAAAAACATGAAATTCCGAAAAGTGATGAAAATTGGTTAGTAGGATCTATAGAAGAGTTCGACTTTACATCTATTAATAATTTTGGTCGAGTTGTTATTCACAATGGCAAAGTCTACATTACTTATTCGATAAGTATTTTAGACGCATATTTGGGCGCTATCTTATCAGATAGTATAAAAACTTCGTTGAATTTCAATTCAAATAAACAATTTTTGATTGGAATTGAATCTAAAGTAAATGTATGCACTACATTTGGTGGTGGCTATGTACATACTAAGATTCCAGATTCAAAAATATTCTCACATAGAGACACTGATAGTCGACCTATAGCAATTAAGTGCTCATTTTCTAATGAAAATTTAAGTCTTTTATTAGAAGAATGCATCGTTTATCTAAATGAATTTACTAGATTTTCATATAGTATTGGTTTCAAAGTAAACTATGACCCACAAAAATTCAAAGCATATTTATTTGTTTTTGAAAGAATGGTAGATCCTGATGAAAAGCGAATAAAATTAATGAATTTCTCAATTCATAAAAACATGTTTAGAATTTACGGTAATTATCCTCAAGTTGAGTTGGATAAATTTCAGGAAGCATTTAATCAAAATGATATGAGTGAATTTAATGTTAAAATTTGTTTTAAAAAGGAAATTGACGAGAACAATCTTAGTGAAAAAGTTGAATTTCTTTTGGACAGGTCTAGAATTGATCCGGATGTAAAAGGAGATGTAAAAGTTGAAATATCAACTCATGATTTAATTCATATTTTCAATTTATGGAAGAAAAAATTTATCAAAATAGAAGAATAAATATTTTATTTTTTTTAAAGTGTTTAATTTTTTTGCCAAAATTCCAAAATTTAAATGAAAAAAATTTATGCTTTTAAATTTAAGAATTTTTTGCAATTTCAAGATCAAAATTTATTAATTATTTATATTTTGGCACAAGGTGAAAATGTTTTTTCCAAAGATCTCTTATATGACACAATTCTTCGCTAGGAATTTTTAGATTTAAGCATCCATGAGCTCTTTTGGTAACTTTATGTACATCTAAACTAAACTCGATAGGTTCATTTATATTCGTATCATTAATTTCTTTTTTATAGAATAAATGAACTCCAAACTTAGATAGGTCATTTTTATAGTATGCAAATTCAAAATCACCTAGATTGATTTGTTTACAATTTTCATCACATAATCGTTCTCCTTTATTGCGAATACATTGTCTTAATTTTTGAATTTTTGCTTCATTCGGTGGTATCCTTCTCTCCAATACAAAAATAACAGATTTGAAAAAAGTTGGATCATATTCAACTTTAAAACCAATTACATATGAATTATTAGTAAATTCAGTCAAATATGAAATAGACTCTTCGAGTAAAAGGTCGAATTTTTCATCACAAAAAGCCGACTTTACAACTATTGGACTGCATTCGTGGCCTAAACGATCATAAATTTTAGCATCAGGATACTTGACCAAAGTAACACCGCCTCCAAATTTATTAAAAATGCACACAGGGGATTTTGTTCCGATTAAAAATTTTAATCTTTTGTGCCATAATTGTTCTAAAACATGATGAGCTATTATAGAACTAGCATAATTATGCAAGTCACTTATGGAATCAACGATATAAACTTTTCCATTGTGTACAAATGCCTTTCCAAAACGATCGATTGAATCAATAGTAAAATCGTCTAATGTACCAACTTGCCAATTTTCATTTTCTTCTGGAACTACTCCAGCTTTTAAACATGTTTTATAATAATCATCAATGTCTATTTTAGGTAAATGTTCTGGTCGCTCATGTTGATCGAAATCAAGCGTAAAACTCATTTTTATCAAGTATTCAATTTTATTTTTAAATTTAAATATTTTTTGAGATTTTGTGTTTGATGCATTTTTTTTCAAATCTCTAAAAATAGTGCCTAAAAAATTCATAAATTACAAAATTTTCTATTATTAGAATTTAATTAAATTATTTTAATCTTTAAAAAAATTTTAATTTTAAACAAGGTAAAACAATTAAATCTAAGATTCGCAAAATTTAAAAAACTTCTTTGTCCATTCAGAGTATTTTTTTCAAAGTTTCCTTTTTGGTTAAGTCTTTCATAACAATTTTTATTTAATTTTACACAACATTCTGAAGGACTAATTTTCAAAAGTTTTTATTAAAACCAAAATCAAAACAAACTAGGTCAAAAATGACCAAAGCAGAAAAAGAATTAGTAGTCGAATTAAGAATAAAAATAATCAAAACATAATCTGAGTCTTTCTGACTCGGATTTAGGCATATAAGAGTCGAATTGTAAGCGAGTCAACCGAATTTTAATTATATTATGGTTGTCTTGAAGCTGAGCATCGGGATTCAATTTGTAACAAGTCATGCTTTGCACAATCCCTAAATTTTAAATTTGAAAAATTAAGGCATAAATTTCAATATTCATTCATAAATTTTAGTAATAAATATTTCAAGCAATTTTAAATTTAAAATTATGCTCATTTTTTGAATTTTTTGACAGTTTGATCATACTCATTATGCGAGGAATATGTGTTTAAAAAAAATTTGATTAAATTTATTTATCTAAAATTTCAGTCGCTGGCAAATAAATTGAAAAAACCCAATATATATTTATTTCCTTATTGAGATATTTTCTAAATTTAAAACAATTTAAAGTAAGCTAAATCATTTAAATATCTTAGGCTAGTATCTATAACATTATATTTTATTTCAAACTTCAAGTACTACCCAAAGCAATAGAGATTATTAATTATATTCATAATTGATCTAAATATAGATTTTAACTCTGATATTGTTGAAAAAATTAAAAAGGTAAACAATTTTTTCTTTAGACAATTTTAATTCAAATTTATCTTCGATTAGAACTAAATGGTTTAGGCTTCTTTTTCCCCTTTTTATGAAATTTAAAGTTTTTTTTTTTAATTTTCTTTTTCTTATTTTTTTTGATCAACAAAAATTGCTCTACAAAGCGCTTAAAAGTACTTTAGGAAAAAAAAATTATTGCGTAGGGGAACAAAATTTTCTGCACATATAGACAAAGTCCGCACAAAATTGTGTAATTTTAATTGCGTTTTTAATTTAAGCTTTTATTTTTAAAGGTGTACACAACCGCAGAAATCAAGCAAATTTTCTACTTTTTTTTCTATTTCATTATTTTGTATCCGAAATTAAAAAAAAATTCTAAAAGAACAATTTTAGTGCTGATTGGCCGTAGTCAATGCACTTTTGAAAATGTTCCCCTTGCATTATGAACTTAGAATATATTTCTTACAAAAAAATTCCTATTTGAATTCATTTCCCTCATAAAAAGAATTTTATGTTAAAAAAATCTTTTAATGAATTTAGTCTTTAGGTTTTTATAGAATTAAATTCTATACTGATTTTTCTTCTTGAATTACTTGATACTTACTTTATTACTTGTTCTCTTTTAAAGTAATTTTTGTTTAGGTCTAACACGCGGGTTCAAACGAAGGCCAGCGTCCCAGATTGTGCGCTGGCCTTCGTTTTAACATCTCGGACGCGCAGTGGGTTTATTCTCAAAATTATTTTACTTGAATTTTTTTTCGTTTTTTAAAATAAGTGTATTTTAGAAAAATGTTTTATAAATATTTTTCGGATTTCGGTAGACATTTGAGGCAGTTCTCAACAGACATGAAAAGTATTAAAAATATCGATGATGAAATAAAACAAGTAAGAAACATAAATTAATTTTTAAAGATTTATTATTATGTAATTGATTATTTTAAGAAAATTTCTGACGATGCATTTATAATTTACATGAATACATTACTGATTGCTCAAAAAACTTACAATACCAAAATAATTCCACATGATCCTTCTGACGGTAATTTGGTAAAATTTATTATTTAATTTAATTAATCTGTCAAGAAATATCTCAAAAAAATTTCTAAGTTGAATCATTAGGTCTTGCAAAAACTACTAAATATAGAGTTTTTTCAGCAATTATCTAAAAAAAATTTTCATGATGCTAATTGACGTCACATGATGTCATTTGAAGTCAATTGGAAATTTAATTTATCAATTGCTAACTTCTATATCTGAGTCTATTGTATTGTGACATCAAATGGGATCATTATCTCTCACTTAAAATATTTGACCAGTTCAATCTTTTAGAGAGCTTGTAAGTTACCAAGATTTGATTTTCTTGGATTATTCACATGTTTTTTTGTGTTTTAAAATTAAAGTTTAATTTAAATTTAAAATTCACATACTGAAGTCACCTAATACAATAGATCCCATATCCTAGGTATTAATCAAAAATAAGGACACACAAAAAATAAAATTGAGATTAAATGAATACACGGAAAATAAAAAAATAGATATTTCTTTTAGCCTTCAAAGTTTGTCAAAAATGAAATGAAAAAATTTTATTTTTTTAAATAAAAAAGTAAAACTAATCTCAATAAATCTAATTCGAAAAAACGAATTACTCCAAATCAATCAGGACTTCTTGAAGCTTTATTTCCAAAAATTTAAAAGACTTAAATAATATATCTTTTTAAGACTTGAGTAATCAGAATTTGGATAATAATGCTATTTTTGAAAAATTCATAGGCATTTTAATTGAATATGAGAACTTGTTGTATAAAAACGAAAATTTAGAAGATACAGATCGAAAGGTATATTTTAAAATGTTTTTTTTATTAGCCTGGTGATTATTTAAATTTAGAAAAATTAGAGGCTATTAGATTAGTCTGCAATTCTTGTTTACAAATTAATGGGTATGGCAGAATGTATAAAAAAACTGAACCGAAAAAAGATCAATTGCAATTGATTGAATTAAAAAAAAGTAATTTTTTTCTAGTTCAACAAGATTTATATTTTAGAGTTAGCCAAAATTATACTTTAAACAAAATAAGTTTGACTTTTCTGAAACTGTAAATTTGATTTCTATTAACTATTTTCAATTTACTGTTTTTTCTATAAAATAGTTGGGTCTTGTCGATTATGTGACTCCAAATCACCTAATTTCGTGACTCCGTGACAATGTCGGTTTTGTGACTCCAAAGAATCAACTAATATGTGACTACGAGAAATACTTTAAAATTCCTAAAATAATTTTATTAAAAATTATGCCTTTTTTTTAACTTGGTAACTCTTTTTTTTAGACTTAGAGTCACATTATAGGTGACTCCATGGATTCATATAAAATAAATAATATTTTAATTTTTTTCTAAGGTCAAATTAAGGCTTTTATGGAATAAGATGTGGGTTAATTTAAAAATTTTTACCCACAACTGAGCTAGAACTTAGGACCCTTAAGATGATTTTTTTTTGCAACTGATCAGTGATGAGCTGCAAAAAAATTCAGCAAAGTTTACTTTCTCGAAGTTTTACAACTTATAGTTTATCCAATCATCAATTTTAGCATATTTAAATTTAAAAAAATTTGGAATATTTAAAGTATTATTTAGGAAGCTTTAAATTAATAAATAATAGTAATATAAAATACTGCAACTTGGGAAAATTTTCCCAAGTAGAGCTCTATTGAGCTGTATCAGTCGTTTCCATATGTTTCGACAACCATTCATCAAGCTTGGCTTTAAAACAGTTGATATTTCTTGCTTCAATCACTTCATTTGGGAGCTGATTCCAATGGTTCACTATTCTATTTGTTAAAAAATAAAACCTCGACGAGCAGTTTTTGACAAGTTCGCGAACTAAAGTTTGGCTATGTCCTCTAAAATTATATTTTCTTAACGAGCCACTACAATTCTAAAATAAGATTAATCTTTAAAATAAATAAAACGATCAATCTAATTTAAAATTATTTTCTTTTAGAAAAAGAGAAGCTAAAAATGGATTAGATAATTACCATTTAAATTTCAAAATCAATTGTCAATTAAAAAATTTAATTCAAATAAAATTTAACAATAAACAATTTTCAAATATTAATTTTTTAATCATTAAAATACAGCCTTTTCTTAGCGTTATATTTTCAATTGTCAATATGTAAAATATGTCATCTTATACCATAATACCTAGTAAAGGGACCGATCGGATTAAAGCCTAAAATTCTATCAATTAATGCGCCACAAAATAAAAGAATTTTTAATTTTTTACCACATATTTTAATAAAGAACCCAATCAACACCATATAACTACAGTGGTTCCGGAAAGTTTAAAACATTAGTCTTTTTTTGCATTATTTAATTAAAATGAACAAAAATTTGTGGTATAATAACGTTATTGGGCTCCCAAAATTTTTTTTATTTTACCTCAGACTATTTCTGATAATTTCAACTGTTGATTTCGCCAGTCGGTCTAAACCTTTTAAACAATCAAGGCATCAAAAATTTACCCCAAAATTTATGTTTATTTTGCTTGTCCAAAAAGTTTAAGACATCTGGTATTTATCATCAAAATAGGCACGATTTAACTAGAAATCTAATTTTTTTTTGGATTAGACAAAAAATTGATTAATTCTGAGCATTTAATAATTTTACTTTTCCCATTTTTTTGCAGGATTTGGTGGTTATTTTTTAAAAAACGCCTTTATTCTAAAAATTAACGTTTAAAGCCAGAATTATGGTATAATATTGAGATAACCTATTTAATCTTGGTTATTTTATTAAAATGTAGATCAACTTAAAATAAGAATCATTTTTTTGTTTTCTCCGATGTTTTTTTTGAAAATAATAAACAAAAAAGATATGTAATATTCTAATTTTCTTTTAGAATTTTCTAATTTTTGCAGATTTATCGGTCGAAAAAAATTTCCGAAGTGTTTTATTGACATATATTTATTTATAAACATTTAAATTTCAAAAACTTTCAGTAAATTATTCTTATTCACGGACAACAAGTTAGAAAAATGTCTTAAATTCATTAAAAATAAAATAATCGAATCAAAAAATACTTTTAAGTGCTTGGTAGAGGAGTCCAAATTATTTTATATTGGCTAAAAATCGTTTCTTGTCTATCATATTAATTAAGGAATTCCAAAAAGTTTTAATTTGCCAAGAAGTTTTTGTTAACATTTTAATTATTTAGATTTATTTTGAATATTTGAATTTTAGTTATATAATTTTAACTTTTGTTTTACGAAGCCAAAATCTGACAAATTCTTCTTAAACTAACTAAAATTAGTAATTTGTAAGTTTCTGGAAAGTTTTTTTCGAAAAAAGAGCGTGGTGATCAAGCTTTTGGCTAAATAATTCGTGATTTGATTTTTTATAGCTTAATTGGAGACAGAATAATTTGGTAAAAAAATATGGAAAAAAAAAATATAATGAGGAAATTCGTTAGAAACGGTAAAAAAATGAATCAAATTTAATAAAAAAACAAGATTAAATAGGTTATCTCAATATTATACCATAATTCTGGCTTTAAACGTTAATTTTTAGAATAAAGGCGTTTTTTAAAAAATAACCACCAAATCCTGCAAAAAAATGGGAAAAGTAAAATTATTAAATGCTCAGAATTAATCAATTTTTTGTCTAATCCAAAAAAAAATTAGATTTCTAGTTAAATCGTGCCTATTTTGATGATAAATACCAGATGTCTTAAACTTTTTGGACAAGCAAAATAAACATAAATTTTGGGGTAAATTTTTGATGCCTTGATTGTTTAAAAGGTTTAGACCGACTGGCGAAATCAACAGTTGAAATTATCAGAAATAGTCTGAGGTAAAATAAAAAAATTTTTGGGAGCCCAATAACGTTATTATACCACAAATTTTTGTTCATTTTAATTAAATAATGCAAAAAAAGACTAATGTTTTAAACTTTCCGGAACCACTGTATATTTAATTGTTTTTACGCTTTGCCATTCACTTTAAAAATAGTTTTTTTTTCTTTAAAATTTTGCTTTCTAATGCAAGATATCACGGCAAAATGGCTTTAACAAAATATAAAATGACAATTTATACTGCAAAATTTGAATTTTTCAACCTTTGATATGTCATTGTTCAGTATTTTAGATTAGCCTTTTAGTCTCTCAAATAGTTAAAAACGGAGCATTAATTTTCTTTCTAGAATATGAATTATATAATCGATACACCCCGAGAAACTAAAGTCTTTTCAATTTCCTATAAACCCTAACTATTTAAATTTTTATAAATTAAATTAGACAAAGGAGCCTTCAGTCTTTGGATATAGAGAAGGATTAATAGGGGCGTTTTAAATAGCTTGAATTTAATTAATCGAAAAATTAAATTTTCGTAATTTGTAAATTTTACGTGACCAGCTAGTCAGATAGTTTGAAGGGATAAACTTTGAAAATTTTTTCTCGAAATTTAATTTAAAAAAAAAATTACATTATGGCTAATTTTAAAGTTAAATTAAAAAAAATTCACAATTAAATGAGGATAAAAATTTCTCTTTAATTTTTTGGGTCAAGAATTCCTTATTTTTCATAAAAAAATTTTTCTAACGAAATTTTCCTGAAAAAATGTTGTTTTTCTGTTTATCTCTTACAATTCTAAAAATAAGCTTTGCTCAAACAAATCCGCCATGTATTCAATGCTTTTGCCTTTATCCTCAAACGCCAACTTCAAACACTACCACTCCAACACCTTTGTCAACTACTACTGCACCAACTACAAGCACAACAATTATTCCTACAACAAGTACTACTAGTCCTACAACAATAACAACAACAACACAATCAACAACAACCACAACATCGCCCTTAATTTACAATGAATTAAATTGTGTTTTTCCTTTTCAAATGTATGGAGTTTTATACGATAAATGTGTCTCATTTGATGGAAGAACTTATTGGTGTTCATTAGATCGAATTTATACAAATAGAGCTGCTCAATGTAAAGAAGCGTGTCCTCAATTGGCTAGAAACTTACTTGCTGATACAAACAACATTCATTCGAGTTGTTTAGAATCGAGTTCGTCAGCTACTGGCCTTTTTCCTACACTTAATCAAACACAACAGATTTTAGAATTACATAATAGAGCAAGATCTGTAGTCCAGCCAACAGCAGTTGATATGAAAAGAGTTTCATGGGATCTTGGCTTAGCTAGATTGGCTCAAAGATGGTCCGAAACTTGTAATTTTGATCATGATTGCACGCTATGTAGACGTCTCTTAAATAACCAAACAATATCAGTAGGTCAAAATGCATTTGCTATTTTCGGAAGTGAATATAATCCTAATACATTATGGCCTGAGGTTATTAATTTTTGGATTGATGAGAAAAAAAATTTTGTGTATGGATTAGGTTCGAGAACTGGAAATTTTCAAGACGTTGGTCATTATACTCAAATTATTGATTCGAATACGGCTCGAATCGGATGTGGTGCAGCTAAGTGTGACAATAATATTTATGCATATTGTAACTATGCTTTAGCTCAAGATGATTGGAAAATTCCATACAAGAGAGGTATAGCATGCTCACAGTGTTCGAGGCAAAATTGTCAAAATAATTTGTGTAATTGTTCTAAATTGTGTCAAAATAATGGTATTTTAGATTCGATCAATTGTGAATGTAAATGTCCAGATAGATTTTCTGGAGACCTCTGTGAAATTGGTTGAGATTTTTTTCATAAAAAATAAAATATCTAAGAAAAAATCGAGTTTTATTATTTTTAATTTAGAAGTTTTAAAGTTTATTTAGGTCCTAATAAAGTTAAACCTAAAACATTGCTATCGAGCTCAGTGACAGAGTCACATTGTGGCAAATAGTGAATTTTTTGAAATTTTTCATTTTAAGTTTTTTAATTTGATTAACCGTTTTAAAGAAAAAAAGTTTAGAAAAAAAATATAAGAATTTTAACTTTTTTATTTGGTACACCGCTTTCTCATTTTAAATATAATTAAATTGCTTGACAATAAGAATAAGACCAAAAAAATTTAAGTAAGTTTAAAATGAAATAAGTGTCGCGTCATAAAAACTACAGCACTATCTGAATCGACCATTTTCGTTAGAATATTTCAAATTGGGTAAAAATGAGTTTTTTGAAGTATTTTACAGTACAATCCAAAACAAATTTAACGACCTGTTTAAACATACCGAACAAACACAAAACAAAATCAAACCGAAACAGAACATTTTCCATAATGTTCTAAAACATGTTTTTAATTGATTCGAAACATGGGATTTATTCGCAGAATTTCTTACCTTGTTTGGTAATTCGGGTACAGAGTTCGTTACGATCTACTAAATAGGTTTAGGGTTAAGTAAGCTTCGTTAGAGCAATTTTTCCAATTTTTTAAGAATAATTAAAATGCTCAATTTAAAAACAAATAAAAACACATAAAAGCTTTTTTGAAATTCTATTACGTGAAGTTGTTGGTATTTGAAAATATTAATAAAAAACGAAATCGCATCCAGATGCCTTGTTTCTAGATAAAATTCTTTTTCCAACGATCGTAAAATTTCTTTTTTTTTAAACCACTAAAATTTCTATAAAGGTTTTATAAACAAAAAATATTGGGAAAAATTTCAAATTTTTTGAATTTGGAGAGAAGGACTTCTTTCGAATTTTTATATTTTTTTTTGTTTTGTTAAGGAAATAACAAATTCAAAATGAATCCAGACTTTAAAAAAAAAATTCTTTTATTGATTTAAATTTGATATTAAATTGATTTTAAAAAAAGTAGATTGATTACGTTCGATAAAATTAAATAAATATTTTACAAGGCTAAATTCATACGGAAGTCGATCTTTTGAAATCTATTGACAAACCCGGAAATGGTTGACCAGCAATCTTGATCTTCGACCAAGAGACCTGGCTCTGTAAAATCGTCAACATTTTTCAATGAAACATTTACTTCTTTATTGACTTGAGGAAGTACAAAAGTAAAATTAGCTGACTTTTCAACTAGTCTTAAAGCAGTTTTGCTTTCAACTGGTACTAATTCTAAATTGGTTAATTTGACAGTGATGTTTTTTAATCCAACAAATCTTTCAACAACTGGACAGTTAAAGGTTTCATTATGGCTAAAACAGTTGATAACTGGTGCACGAGATGAATAAAAACACATGTTTGAGTTTGTTTCGTTTAAAACACGAATATCATCGGCATCTAATAAACTTACTGTTGAGTTAAAGTCTAATTCACGCTTGCCAAAGCCAAATCGGTTAAAGCCACCAAATCCTCCTCTAAATCGGTTGAAACCAAAGCCTCCGAAACCAAATGGTCGGGCGAATGGACGAAAACCAAAGCCTCCGAAACCAAATGGTCGGACAAATGGACGAAAACCGAAGCCGAATTGACAATTTACCACCGCTAAGGAGACAGCAAATATAGCTACAACTAATGTTAGAGATTTCATTTTCAGATCTATTGGATTTAATTATTTTGTAAACAATTTTTCATCAAGCTTTTATATGCATTTATTATTTTGATTCAAACATTTGCTTTATCCAATCAGATTTTAGACAATTTTTTAGATCACTTAGATTTTCTATTTTACAAAAAAACTAAGTGTAGCTAAACACAAAACATTTTCAATAATAACTCTATTCATCTCATTCACTTTTTAGAAAAATATCGTGAATAATTTTTCAATTTTTCAAACTTACATCATTTTATAATAGATTCGAAAAACTTTTAATTCGCTTTTCTTTTTTGTTGTTTTCATTCTAAATTTAGAAAAATTAACAAGAAAGTTGTAACTTTATTTAGAGTATTATTTTAAATAAAAAATGATGGTTGATTTTTTGCTTTGAAAAAAATGGTCAAATTTAAATTCGCCAGTCCTCATTGATTTTTATTTTCTTTTAGCTTTTAAATTAAGTTTGAACAATCAATTTAAACAATTAATATTTTAAAATTAAATTTTGAAGAAATAATATATGGGTGTTAGTTAATTTTTTATACCATTGACATTTTGTAAGTTAATTTTTGAACAAAAAAAACTTAGCTCTAAATGCAATTTAAAAAAGAAGTAAATTCATTTTAATTCAAATATTTTTTGAGCAGAAAGTTATAGAATTATTTTTTAAAATTCCTAAAAAGTCTAAGAATTTTGCTTGACCAAAAAAAGTGTTAAAATTTCTGTTTGCAAAAATTGCAAGCCACTATTTATTTTAAAAGAGATTTTAAAAATCATATTATTTGAAAAAACAGAATATAAAAAAAAAACTCCGTGACGGGGAATTGAACCCCGGTCTCCCGCGTGACAGGCGGGGATACTCACCACTATACTATCACGGATTCTATTATAAAACAATTCAAAAATTTATTTTTAAATTTCAATTTAATTTTCAAGGCTTAATAATCTAGAGTGTTTCAATCAAAGTAAAAAATATTTAAATTTTTATTTTTTTCCAATAAAATATTTATTATTTTAATCTAATTTTAATAAAATTTACCGGGCATTAAATGACCTTTTATTTTCCTCTTTTTTTTTTTGTTGGCTTGCAATCATCAATTTCCATGGATACGTTTTAAAAAATTTTATCTCGAGAAAAAAAAAATTTCAAGATATTTCTTCTTGCAATTTTATTTTCTCAATCAACAACCAAATAAAAAAATGAATGATTGTGAAGAAAAAGATGAATTTCTTAAGAGTGAAATTAAAAACAGAAGTACACCGATAAAGTTCCTTTTGGACGAATCGAGTCTATTCGAATTTGAAGCTAATGAAAAATTAGCTCAAGACGATTTAGAAACAACTCGACATTCGTTATACTTTAAGGAGCCTATAGACCAATTAGAAAAAATGATTCAAAATATAAACTCGTCTAACTTAGATTTTACTTTAGAGAGTTTGAATCAAGCCGTTGAAGATGACAACGATTCGAATACCCGTTTGGAAAATGAGATTAAAAAAAGAATTTTTTTAGAGCGTAAAATAACCGAATTAAACTCGGAAAAACTTGATTTAACTCAAAAATTAAATTTGACTGAAGACAAGCTGAATAAAAAAATTTCAATTTTAAAAAATTTCGAGTCTCTTTTGGCTAAAACAGTCGAAAAATGGAAATTAAAAGAATCTGACTTTGTAAATATAATCGAAAAAGTCAAGTCAGAAAAACACTCTGTTTCAATAGAATTAACCAAAATGACAATGGTAAGTGTAGCTCAAAAAAAAAATTCCAAAAAAAAAATTAATTTTTTTTTAAATTTCAGAAAAATCAGTTACTTGAACAAGAAATGAAAAAAATTGGCGACGATTTAGTTAGTGAAAAAGTTAAGGGTCAAGAATATCAAAATCAAATAGCCTCCCTTAATAAACAAATAGATCAATTAAAAATTGATTTAAACAATAAAGAATCTGAAATAGATTCATTAGGATCCGAAATAGAAAGTTTAGGAAATGAAAAATCAAATTTAGAAGATGAGTTACATCAAGTCAAATCTGAACTATCTAAATCGAATCTGGAATGTCAAAATTATAAAACTAAATTCGATGGTCTAAACGAAAAAAATCAAAGTTTAATAATTCAAAATGATGTAAGTTTGTAAATTTAGTGTTGTAAATTTGTAAATTTTTTTTAAAAAATAAATTTTCAATTTTAAGAATTTAAAATTAGAGTATGAAAATTTAATAAATGAGGCGAAGTCTGTTATTGAGGAAAGTGAACGTCAGTATAGTCATTTAACTCAAACAATAGAGTCTGAAAAGCTTAAAAAGGACACTCTACAAGTTGAAATGAACATGTTGGAAGAAAAATATGAAATTAAAATTAAAAATATTACAAATGAATACGAAGCAAAAATGAACAATTCAAGAAATTCGGCTATTGAAAAAGAAAGAGATTTATTGGAGAACCATCGAAGTGAAATAGAACAGATTAGGTCAAAGGCTCAATATGATTTAGACAAATTAAAGTATAAAATGTCTGAAGATTTTAAGGAAATTACAAATGATTATGAATCAAAAGTATTCAATCTGAATCTAAAGTAAGATTCTTGACAAAAATTAATTTTTATTGAATTAACGTCCAAATTTGTATGAGTAAATAAAAAAATTAAAGTAAGGTTCCCAAAACCATAAACCCTAGTATACTAAAAATTTCAAACTCCTTTAAGTAACAAAAAGTTCAAAATACTAAAATTAGTTTCAGAAAAAATTAATTTTTAATGAAAAATGACCAAAATAAGGTTTTATTTACAAAATGATCTCAATTAAAATAAATTTCTATAAAATAGAAACCATTTTTACTAGATTTTATCATTAAATCTTTAAATTTTTATTCAGAAAATTTACGGAATCGCTTTTTAATTGAGAAATAAAATTTAAAGATACTAATATGAATTGGGCACACAAACTTCTAAAATAAAAGTTGCATATTTTTGCATGTAAATTTATGCATTTTGAACTCTCATAAATTAAATTTTTAACTTGCATATTTTGACAGACCATGACATTAATTAGCGTTTTGACGACCACAAAAAGGGTTAGATAGGTGTTTTACACAATATTGTTGAACTCTTTTGAGGTGAACTGAAGTTTTTGATCAATTCGCTCGATTCGCTCAATTCAAAACTAAAAGACAAAAATATTTTAATATAAAACAATGGAGTATATGTATTTAAAAGAAAAATTAATTTTTTAATTGCATAAAAATTTTAGAATTTTGAATTGAGCGAATTGATCAAAAACTTCAGTTCACCCTCTTTTGAATTCTATTGACTTGCATTTTATGTGTTTTCTTGATCTTCTACTTGAACGAACATGAAGGTGGCAACTGATTTATCTCTCCCCTTGATTAAAGGCTTGTTTCCCCAAAAAATTTTTTTTTAAATAATACAAAATTTAAAAAAGTTAGTATTTTCAGGCAGGAGAACTGATCGTTTTTAAAGTTAAAAAAAAATATATTCCTTCAGAGACTGACACATCATTCATTTCATAATGAAACGTTTACATTATTATTATTAGATTTTTATTGAAAATTTTTAGATTCTTTAAAAAAAACTCCGTGACGGGGAATTGAACCCCGGTCTCCCGCGTGACAGGCGGGGATACTCACCACTATACTATCACGGATTCTATCATCTAAAATTTTTTTACGAATTTTCAAGCAAATTTTACAATTATTTAAAAATAATAAAATTTTCCCAAAATTCGTTTTTGAATGAGGTGGACAAAAAAAAGTAGTTTTATAGAACATTTTTTATAATAATTCCAATCATTTAAGTGTTTATACTTAAGTATTTAGTGTTCAATTATACTGAAAAAACATAATTATAATAGTTTACGAATTGAAATTTCCTTACGAAAATCCAATAAAAAATATCTTAGTAATTAAAAAAAATTTCTCTTTTTGAATGCTAATTTTTGTTTTCTTAAGAATCGACTCACTTCAAAATGATATAACACGTTTGGAAGCAGCCAATTATGACTTAGAAAACGAACGTAATACAATACGCCGAAATTTAAAGCAACAACTTGAAATGCAAATGAAAGAAACATTTGAAATATTAGGCCTTGAGAACGAAAATGCAAATAAATTTAAAAATATGAAATCGAATTCGGTGAACAATCTTCAAAAAATATCCAAATTAGAATCGAGTAGTTGTTTTTCCTTATCGAATGTACCTAAATATGAAAAATATGACAAGTTAAATGCATCTCTTCAATACAAAACAACAAGTCCCATTCTCGAATCATTCAATTCTTCGAAATTACCAAAAGAAGAATTAACTGAACCCAAACCAGTCATAAAAGACGCATTTATTATCAATCAAATTGATTTAATTAATAAATATTATCAAATAGACAATTCTACAATTAAAGCAGCTGTAGCCGCATCAAATCAAAATTTATTTAATGAAGAAATTGACGTCACGTGTCATTCGTCGCCTAAAAAAGAAGTCAAAAATGACACGAATAATTCCTCAATGAACACAAGTCGTAGTTCTGAGCTCAAACATTACATTGAATTACTCCTCAATAAACAACCAACTGTTGTCGAAACTGATAAAGAAATTAAACATATAGGTTATAATGACTTGTCTGATATTGAATTGGGTTATACAAAAAAACAATCTAGTGACTATTATGATGATGTTAAACGGAATTTAAATTTTGATTTTGATAGTGAAACTGAACAAGACGATTCCTATGATGAAACTGAAAATTCAATAAATAAAAATCAACAAATTATAAATAAGAAATTGGCGACTAAATCTAAGATGATCACCAAAAGTTTAAAAAATAGAAAATAAGCAATTTTTTTTGTTTTTGTTATATTTAAATAAAAATTGTATCCAATACAAGTTCTTTTTCGTACTAACGCAAACTTTTATTCATGTCCTCTAAAGCATTATTTAAGGCTCCAGAATTTCTTATCTCAAGAATTTCGAGATCAAATTCAATGTTTTTAAATATTTGACAAGAAATATATTTTTATTTTTTTGCATTTTAAAAATTAGGCTTTAATATAATTCGTATAAAGTTTTATATTTTACACGTCGAATAATTTCGAAATGCGTCGATGAATTAACTCTCGAAGAAGAAATAGCTCAGAGTTCTTCAAATGACGCTGATAGGCAGTTTATCTCGAGAGTTAAGAAACAAGTTAAGCCTGATTTTTTACAAGTTCCAAGTCCTGTAAGTCTTAGTGATATAAATTTTCCTGAAGAGTTATTAAAATCTTTGACCGGAGAAAACTTCTTACTCTACGACTCCGGTAAAGATGACCCGGAAAGAATTTTTATTTTCGGGACATTATCCAATTTAAAATTAATTGAAAATTCTCATTTTTATGCTGATGGCACTTTTGATGTGTCACCAGATTTATTTTATCAAATATATTCTCTTCATGTATTAATTGAATCTAAGTGCTACCCGGTAATTTTTGTATTTTTGCCTAAAAAAACCCAAAAAATCTACGAAAAATTTTTAACATTTATTGAATCGATGCTTGACAGTCATCCGATTTCAATAAATGTTGACTATGAAAAAGCAATGATTAATGCCTCACTTAAAATTTTCCCAAAAATAAAAGTTTTTGGGTGTTTTTTTCACTTTAACCAATCTCTCTGGCGAAATATTCAAAAAAATGATCTAGAGGGAGCTTACAATTTAACTAAGTCTTTAGTTGATTATCGTAAACTTTTAAAGGTAGTAGTCGTTTTAAGTTATATTCCCCCATCTGATGTTCCAGAGATTTTTGAAAAATATAAAAACAGTTTAGTTTTGTAAGACCCAATTCAGGTTAAAATTTTGGCATTTTATGAATATTTCGAAGAGTTTTACATAGGAAAAAAAATAAAAGAGAGGATAGGGAGAGGAAAAAATGCTAAAATTGTTGAGTCAAGAGCCAAACCATTGTTTGACATAGCTCTGTGGAACATTCATTCTCGTTTGCTTGACAATCTGCCAGGTACCACCAATTTTGTCGAGTCATGGCACAATTCTTTTTGTAATATGATTGTGAGTCATCCTTGTGTTTATGATTTGGTAAATTGGTTGAGAAAGGAGCAAAAGCGGTCAAATGATAGTTTGGTGAAATTAAAGACTGGGGTGGTAAATAAAAGAAATACAGAACAAGAATATTTAGATACCAGAATAAGAGAGCTATTGAAAAAATATTCAAAAATTCAATTTGAGGATTTTTTTCAAAGTTTATCACTAATAGTTAAATATTAATCAATTAACAAGAAAAAACAAGAACAAAATATAGATATTTTTTTAATTTTTATTAATTAAGCTATTTTGAATAAATTTTTTTTCGAAGTTGGCTATTTTAATTGTTTAATTGGCTATTTTTTTTTCTAATATTTATTTTGAACTGAGCTATTCTAATAAATTTATTTAGATTGAAGGCTAAATTGAATAGTTTTAATTGACATCAGCTATATTAATCTACTCCCTATGAAAATAAGGCCCTAATTTGAACATATGTCATTTAGTCTTTGAACTATAACGCACACTCATTCTAGAAATGGTTTAGTTTAGCCTTTAAGTAACTCAAATATGACTTAAATAGTCTAAGTTTGAATTACCAGCAAAAAATTTCCAATTGAAAGCCTTTTAAAATACCATGAATATTCTGTCTAAGATCCAAAAATTTTGGCAAAATCTTAATAGATTACCGTATTCACTCGATAGTTGTACCGGTACATATTTAAGATTTTTGATTTTGTGTCCATGAGATAAAAACACATATGTACTCTTTGAATTTGGATCGGATATTCTTTTTGTTTTAGACCGGATTAAAAAAAAACTTTAATTTAACAAAAAAAAATTATTATAAAGAAAATTATTTCAAACAAACATTCTAATTTTAACAATCTATAATTATTTTCCATAAAAATCTTAAAAATTAATTAAGAAAAAAAAATTAAAAATTTGTACAGAAGAAGTCGATTAAATTTACAAAATTAAATCAATTTTTTTGAAAAAAAAAATTACAAGTTTTAATCAGAAAAAATGATTTATGGTTTGAATGTATGGTTTAAAACTGAAAACTTAGTTGTAACTCAAATGATTATGTGATGAAAATTGCAGAAAAGAAAATGAAATCCTTGTTATGAACTTATTTCAAGCAAAACCATAGCTTTTCACAGACAATTAAATTAAATATGTACAGTGAGCCCGATTAACTTGTAACGTGACGTCACCTGGCGCCTTTTGACGCCATATGACGTTATCTGACGGTAAAATATATATAAAATCTTACGTCAGATGACGTCACGTTAGAAATTAATCAACACCAATGTATTCCTCACTTTTTTTAATGTAAATTGTTAATTATTTTCTCTTCTTCAATCATCATCGTATAATCTTTTGAGTTACAACTAAGTTTTCAGTCAAATTAAACCATAAATCAATTTTTTTAAAAAATTTGGCAGTATAAAGAAAAAAAATTCAAAACACAGGAAAGGTGCATGGGATAAAACCAAATTTTCGCTTTTCCCCCTGGGGGTGTTTATGAAAACTTACTCTTTTTTTAAAAATAAACTTAATAAAAAAGTAAAAACAATTTATTTTAATTTTCTACCGAGATTAATTTGAATTAGACCCGATTTAATTTTGAAAATATAACGGTTTCAATTTACCCCACTATTTTGGGTTAAATAGTGTTTTTGTACCATGGTATAACTATCGAGTGAATGCGGTTTGTAACTAATTTATCAAACTTTATAAAAATTTCAGAATCGTTTACATCATTTAAAAATACAAAAAAATAATGCAAAATATACTTCAGTTTAAAATTTTTGTTTATCCTAAATGAAAAATTCTAAATTAAATTTTCAGTTATTTTGTACAAGGCACAAACCAATTTGTTGTTTTAATAATAAACAATAACATTAAAATTTTCTAAGTCTTTAAATTTCATTTCATTTCTTAAAATAATAACAAATTATAAAAAAAAACATGTTTTTGCTAAGAATGGAAGGCGACAAAATAACTTTGCCATGCGGATTTACAACTGCATACCAGAATATTATTAACCAATCTGATAATTTCGAATGTATTGTATGTAAAGATCATGTTGTAAATAAACAAGAATGTTTGAGTATGAAGCGTAATGTTTTAGTTACGAAACAAGAAAAGGTTAAAAACGAATATGAAAAGTTAAAAACGCTAAAAGAAGATTTTGATAGATTGAGTTTAGACAGAGACAATACTTTAAAGGAAAGCTTTAGCTCAATTAAAAATAAAGTTGATTTACGACGAGAAGAATTAAAAAAGAAAATCGACGACTATTATTTTCACATCCTAAATGAAATTGAAAATATTCAGAGCGAAACAGCTTTAATAGAGATAAATAAGATTGATTTGGAAAATTTAAAGTTAATTCCATTTTCTTGTAAACAGAATTATGATCCACAAGATAAGTTAAGTTATTTGGACGAATATTTAAGAGATATCGATAGAAAGATTTTAAATTTAAATAAATTAATTGGCGAGCTTAAAATTGGTGAATTCTATAAGCTAACTACACCGAAAGATGATTTAAATATTAGCAATTTTTTTGGAAAAATTGAATTTGAAGTTAACTTAGAGAAACAAGAACAAAAAAGTGTTTTAATTGATGGGTCAATTTATCAATTAACTTGTCATAAAAGTCTTGACATTGGGCAAAAATATATATGTGATTTCGAGTTTACCTTTGATAACAAGCTTTTGATTGCTGAAAATGACTTTATTTATCTCTATAGGAATTCTAAATGTCAAAAAAAATATCTTAACGAAAATAGTGAAAAATTATGTGCAATTAACAATGAATTATTTGCAGTTGATTGTAACGGGAAAATTTTAATAAGAGAAATCGAAACAGGAAATTATTACATGACTATTGAAACTGGTCGACGTTGTTTCTTTAGTCGTTGCCTAATGATCTTTAGAAATGATAAACTAATGAGCTTATCAAATCGAACGATAGCCATTTGGAATTATAAAACTGGAAAAAGAATCCTAGAATACACAGAAGAAAAAAGAATCTCAGTTTTTGACGAAGTTTTAAATGGATATATATGTTTAGCGATAGAATCACTCATCAAAATAGTTGATTTGAGCTTTTCAAATTGTGATCCACAAGATCTGAGGAATAAATCAAAAGTTCTGAGGGGTCACAATAAAAATGTGACTTGCTTAAGATCTCTAGATGAAAAAGGCTAGTGGGTCAGAGGATTGCACTATTAAAATATGGAATTTACACAGTAGTGTTTGTACAAAGACACTTGAAGGGCATAAATCAAAAGTCAAATGTTTAGAAAAAATAAAAGACGGATATCTAGTTAGTTCAGATGAACTTGAAATAAGGTTATGGAATATTCACTTCGGTGTATGCTTACAAAAAATTTCTGTAAAAAACGCAATAATAAAAGTTAGCAGTCAATATGATATAGCAGTGTGTTATACATTTAACTGTTCAAAAATTATAGGAATTTATAAATGTGAATAAGACCGAAAAGTCTTTTTGAGATTTTTACTAAGTATTGGAATTTTATTAAAAGATTTAAAAAAATAGTGTCTTGATTCTAGTTTTTATTTGTCTTTTTTAGTAGAAAAAGTTTTAATTTCAGTTTCATATTTGTTGGAACGGAAACACGTACATTAATTAAGGGCACTTATGAATGGCTTAGTCAGAATTTTCCGGATAATGAGGCCAATGTAAGTTACCGTAATCACTCGATAGTTATACCATGGTACAAAACTAGAGTTTCAGATTTGTACCCATTGATTTTATTACTTAAATGAGTTCATAGACTTTTCATCTTTAAAAAATGGGAGTGGTACAATTTTGAAAATTTTCGATTTTATACCGGTATTACTATCGAGTGATTACGGTACCTTTTTTTCCTCAGACATATTTAATTGAGATTAATTACTCGGGACCTATTACTTTCTTCACTAATACCTTTTGAGGATAACAAAAAAAAATTCGACATGAAAACTAACGACTTAACATTAATAAAAATCATAAAAAACACTTAAAAAAATTTCCGATTAAAATTTTCCAACAAAAATGTTGGTAAATATTACTGTCTTATATTAGAACTTTTCATATCAAAAATATCTGTCGAATTGCTTAATAGCTAAAAACTTTATATTGCCAAATAAATTTTAATTTATTTAATTACAGCTTTTCTATCGAATTAACGCCGAACTGTACCCGTACCGAACTAGACCGGACTCTCTTGTCCCGAACCTTACTAAAAAAAAAAAATTTTTTTTTTGGGAAATTTTTTTTTTTAGTACGGTTCGAGTACGGTATGAACCGTACTAATTTTGCCAATTTTCAAAATTGACACAAGTTTATTTTAAATTTTATTTAAAATTCAATTTTCAATACAAATTACCTAGATTCAAACAAAATTATATCATGAATTAATAATAGAAATTATAGGAAACATACAGTACAAAGCTAAAATAAGTTAACGACGAACATTTTCAAACACGTGTTCGAACATTTTCGAACATGTTTTCCGACATGTTCGAACAGTGTTTGTTCTTTTTTAAAAAAATTAAAAAAATTAATTTTTATGTCTCAAGGTATAAAAATTGATGCATGCCGAAAGACAGGCAATACATCGCTAAGCCAGTAAGAAGTCGAGCTTACATTTTTTCTCAATTAAATAAAATAAAAAATCAGTCAAAATTTCTATTTTTTTTAATTTATTAAAATAAAGAATATATTTTTTTATTTTTCTGGTTAATTAGTTTTCAAAAAAAAAAAGATTCAAACTATGAGAAACTTTTTCAAATCAATTAATTAAAAGCAAACCTTTTTTTTTTCTTTTGATTTAAAAAAAATTCGAAATTTTATTTTATTTTACTTTCCTTTAAATAAAAGAAATTAGAAAAAAAGAAAGACGGTTTATTTTTTTTAAAATTAATTGAGGATAGGCTTTTTTTTGTAAATTGAGAAAGAAGAAATGATTAAAAAAGAATTATTAAAAATTTCTCATTAAAGAATAAATGATTTTTAATGTTGAATCTAAATAAAAAAGGCGACTTCCACCTTAAGAGTTTACGATGTATTCTATCATCTTGGAACAATTTTCGGGCCTGGTAAATTTTGTGACCCACTGATCATATAATTTAATTTGAAAAATCTTCAATAAATTTTAAAGAACAATTGATCTTAAAATTTAATAGCAAAATTTTTCAAGTAAATTCTATGAACAATTTTAAATTTTTTTAACTTTGTTTTTGTTCATAAAATTAAATTTTATTTTTTTGAAAAATGTTTTCTGAACAGCTTGCTTCTTAAAAATTATGCCTTTCCAAACAAAAATTGAGCTTCTAATTCTAGAAACATGAAAAAAATTTAGTAAAAAAGGAAAATATTTCGCCGTAAAACTTATATTTATTTAAATTTTAAGATCAATTGTTCTTGAAAATTTATTGAAGATTTTTCAAATTAAATTATATGATCAGTGGGTCACAAAATTTACCTGACCCCAATTTTCGAACATGTTCGAACAGTGTTTGTTCTTGTTTCAAAACAGTTCGATCATGTTCGAACAGTGTTTGTTTCTGTTCGAACAGTGTTGTGTTTCTGTTCGAACAGTGTTTTGTTTCTGTTCGAACAGTGTTGTGTTTCTGTTCGAACAGTGTTTTGTTTCTGTTCGTGTTTTCGTTAACTTATTTCAGCTTTGTACTGTATATTTAATTTAAACTTCTAAAGAGACCTCGTATGCGAAATTTGTTAGAAAGTGACGATTAAAATAAATAAAATTTGTTAATTTTTGCCAAAAATATTTAATAAATGACATTTTTATTTAATAGAACATTAACAAGTCAATATTTTTCTAAATTACCAAAATTGATTAATTATTGTCAAAAAAAATAACAGCAACAAATATGACATCAAAATTAGTTTAATATTGTCAATTTTTATAAAAAATCAGCAGAATAATAAAACTGAGTCACTGCTTTTTAGCTTTTGGGGGTCTACCAATTTTTTTCTTTTGTGATAATGGAACGCGTTTATATTTCAAAGGCATTTCTATTATATTTTGTTGAGCAGCTAAAGCAATTAAATGAAAACAAATATAATTCTTATGAAAATGACCGCAAGTACATTTACTGTCTACCCACTCTTTTCGGTTTAAAGAAACAACAGCAACACTAATAAAACATAAAGCCTCGTCAAAATCTAGATTTTTAAATGAAGAATAATCCCTTGTTCAACTTCTAAATTTTTATCATTTTTAACCACTTAAAATCCCAACTTTTTACATTTTATTTTTTTGACATAAATTAATAAATGCAGACATTTTATAACTAATTTT
>NTPY01000207.1:483181-503393 GCA_002922825.1 Brachionus calyciflorus
TTTTAATTCTAAATTGATTTTTGAATTTTTTTTTTAACTGAATGTACAGCAAATTTTTGGTTTTAAGTCTCAAAGCTCTCAAGTTTTACGGCAGGGGGTAGGAGGAAAAATAATTTGGCACGCTGAGGTCGAAAAAAAAATTCAAAGATTCACCCTCTCCCTACGTTAAAAAATTTTTTTCCTTACAAAAATTCGCAGATCGTTTGGAAAAATATTCATCGAGTCTTTGGTACTAAGATTTTGAGTTAGCTCTTTAAGGCTATATGTATTTGTAGATTAAGATTTTGTAGATGGGTATCTACTGAGCTAATAAACAATAATTTGGACGGATTTTTTGGTACAGAGAATTCGAATTTAATCATCAGCATTTATAATTATTGAGACACTTATGTTAACTTTTAGGCTCTCTTCAATAAGATCATAACATTTTTCGAATTTTTTTTTTCCAGGCCTCTATCAAACTTTAAAGTACTTTCTATTCTTTTTAATATTAAATAAAGGAGAAAATCGAGTTTTTCTTTAAATAAGCGCTAAATTTTATCCAACTGTTAAAATAATATTTGAATTTACTATAAATAAATTTACTTTTTTACTGTAATAAACTTCATTTTTCAACAAATTAATTCGAAAATTTGGAAATTTTTTGAAAAAAGAAACCAATTTCAAATTTGAAAATTGCACTGTCCAAACACTAATATCAAGAAAGATACAGAGGTAACAATACAACTAATTTTTTTTTTCTAAGTTTATAATTAGATTTTTCGATTTAAGACATTATTCCTAAACTTTTTAATTTTTCGATCATGATCGACGATTAATCGGGAAATTCATCTCAATTAGGAAAATCGATCGATCAGTAAATAAAACTGATCTATACATCCCTAATTTTTAAATTGTTTAATTTTTTTAAATTTTTATTATTCCCGGTCCTAAAATTCCAGTGGAATTTTACTAAAATATTCTCATATGCTTTCGAAACTGCGCGAAACATTTTTTAATTTTTTTCTTCGAATTTTTTGGAAAGCATTTTGGCAAGGAAAAGTTTTACTCAAAGAAAATGTTTCCCTTGCGATCACGGTAACGATAACGCTCACATTCATTCTAGAAATGGTTTAGTTTAGCCTTTAAGTAACTTAAATATGACTTAAAGAGTCTGAGTTTGTTTAACAAAGGATCTTTCCCAAGTTAGTAACTAATTTATCAAACTTTATTAAAAATTCAGATTCATTTAAAAATACAAAAATAATTTAATTTTAAAATAATATCCTTCAATTTAAAATTTTTGTTTATCCTAAATGAAAAATTCTAGCTAAAATTTTCAGTTATTTTGTAAAGCACATACCAATTTATAATTTTAAAAATAAACAACATTAAAATTTTAAACTTTTTTCGATTAAAAAAAACTCTAAAAATAATTTGCCTAAATATAAAAAAAAACTTTTTGAATAAAAGAAAAACATTTTTTTTTGTAAATAATGAATGACGACAAAATAACTTTGCCATGCGGATATACTACCACATATCAGAATATTATTAACCAATCTGATAATTTCGAATGTGTTGTATGTAAAGATCATTTTGTAAATAAACAAGAATGTTTAAGTGTTAAACGTAATGTTTTAGTTATGAAACAACAAGAGGCTATGAATGAATACATCAAGTTAAAAATGTTAAAAGAAGATTTTGATAGATTGAGTTTGGACAGAGAGAATACTTTAAAGGAAAGCTTTAGCTCAATTAAAAATAAAGTTGATTTACGAAGAGAAGAATTAAAAAAGAAAATCGACGACTATTATTTTCAGATTCTAGATGAAATTGAAAATATTCAGAAAGAAACGTTTGCAACACAAATGAAAAAAGACATTAAAATTGAGAATCTAGGATTAAATCCAATTTCCCTCAATCTTGATCAAAAAGATAAAATAAAGAGAATGGACGAATACTTAAGCGATTTGGATAAAAGAAGTCAAAATTTGAATAAATTAATTAGTGAGCTTAAAATTGGAGAAAATTATGAGCTAACCAAACCGAGTGACGATTTAAAAATTGATGACTTTTTTGGAAAAATTGAATTTCTGATAAGAGAAGAGAAATCAGACGAAATAAGTTTTTCAGTTGATAATTCAAATATTAAATTATTTTTCCATAAATCTCTTGAAACTGGGCTAAATTCTATAAGAGATTTTGAGCTTACCTTTGATAATAAGCTATTGATTTTTGAGCATGACTCTATTTATCTTTATAAAGATTCAGAGTGTCAAAGGAAATATTTTAGTGAAAATAATAACAAAATATGTGTAATTAACAATGAATTATTTGCTGTTGGTTGTAAAGGATATATTGGAATAAGAGAAATTTACTCAGGAAATTTTTATAAAATTATTGAAACTAATGAAAAATGTTTCAATATTTTGAAATGCTTAAGCAAGGATAAATTAATATGCTTATCAGATTATACTACGATAAGTATATGGAATTATAAAACTGGAAAATTAATCGTACAATTCACAGAAGAAAAAACGATCTCAGCTTTAGACGAACTTTTGGGTGGATATTTGTGTTTAGCAATAGAATCAATAATCAAAATTATTGATCCAGACTTTTCAAATGTACCAAAAATTCTAACAGGACATACTAGAAAAGTCACATGTTTGAAAAGTTTAAATGCAAAAGGAAACTTGGCTAGTGGATCAGAAGATACGAATATTAAAATATGGGATTTCCAGAGTATTTCGTGTAAGAAGACATTAATAGGACATACATCTATGGTAAATTGTTTAGAAAAGTTAAAAAATGGATTTCTCATTAGTTCAGATAGATTTGAAGTAAGGCTATGGAATATTCACTTTGGTGTATGCATACAAAGAATATCTATTTATAAAGCAACAATAAGAGTAAATAGTGAAAATTATATAGCATTATGTCATATACCAAACAATCAAAAATGCATGTCGATTCTTAAATATGAATAAAAATGATTAAATCATTTCTAATGTTTTGATAGTCTCACAGAAATTTAAAATTTTATGGTTTAGAAATTTAAAAAAAAACATTTACTTTGAACAAAAAAAATTGTTCCGTAACACAAATAGACTTGACTGGTCCTTATTTTATTTTATTTAAATAAATATAAATAAACTGTTTACGCATCTTTGAGATATATTTTTTGAGACCACGCTCATTTTTCCATTTAGTCTCGATTGACTTATTCAAAAATCAATTCGACTAATTGATTCGCAAAATCGACTAAAATCGATTTTAAAAAACAATAAATCGATTAAAATCGAAATTTTAGAACCAACCAAATATTTTCTATAAATCTTTTTTGTTAATAGAAAATTTATCAACTTTTTGGTTTATCCTTAAGAAGCTTCCTAATCCTCTATAATTTTTTCAAAATTGATTAGTCATAAATTTCTTAGCTTAATAAAAAAACACATCAGTTTTTATTGAGACTGATTAAAAAGACTTTGCTCTTCTGCTTGTTAACAGTTGTGTAAAAACAATTATGGAAAAATAAAAGGCTTTTTTTTAATCGATTTTTGAAAATTTCAAATCTATTCGCTCAATTAATCGTCGATATTTCACTATTCGATTCGCAGCACTAACTCACAGACTTTTACACTGCATTCTATTTAATCAAGCTTTCAAACTTGGCAAAAATAGAAAGTAGAAAAGGAAAAAAACAGCCAGATAGAGACTAAATTGGAAACAGAATATATAGTACTTCTAGAAAAAGAACAGAATTTTGTGAATTATCTTGGCTTGGATTTTAGCTTGTACCTATGAATTAATATGATCTCAGTCATATTCTGTCTATTTTGACTTTTAATACAGTGGTTCTGATAAAAAATGTACCGTCAACCGTAACTTTTGACCGTAACCATAGCTCAAACATCTTAAAAGTGAAAATTAAGGCTAATTAACACGGATTACGGTTGCCGGTACATTTTTATTAGAACCACTGTATATCCTTAAATTCCTCGCTTTGTGCTAAATAATTAAATCATAGTAAAAAAAATAGAAAAAAATTTGAACTAAATTTTGAAAGAAGTTCAAACGATTTCCCTTTATATGGTTCAAAATATCAGCTCTCAGCAAAGTGCATTTATTTTAGCCATAAATAAATAAAAGAATTTGATTTTTATAGGGCATACAGGAATTATTATGATTTTTTTAATAAAATAAGTTAAAAAACACGGTTTCAGTCGCACAATATAGTAAGCAATTTGGTTCAGGTTAAGTTGAAAAATGTTAAAAAGGTGTCAAATTGACCACTCCGTTCTTTGATTGTTAGAAAAAGCAAATTGCTTGCGAGTTACAGTCGGTATTTATATTCTTTTTGATGCGTCAAATGGCAAGTTTTCTGTTTTATCTAAAAAGCAAACTTTTAAAATTAAAAGACAGAATGGCTTAGAGCTAAAAAAGAATAATTTATACAACACTTGCCTTTCACAACTTTCATTTAGAAAGACTCTTTCTTCATATTATTTCGAATGTGTCTTTAGGAAATGATGTTGTATTTACATAATCTACGTTTTGTGCAACGACGTAGCCAGGGATGGGCATGGGGGAGCGCAAGTCCCCCCATTTAAAAAGGAAGAGGGGCTGAGCTCCCTCATTTAGAAATTTATTTAAATTTTTTTATAATTTTTAGTTTTTAGAAAATCGTTATTTCTTTAACCAAATTGATATCATTCCTAAAAAACAAACAAGTTTTTAGTAGTTAGCCTATTTTTAAAGAATTTCAATAATTTAATTAATATTTTGGAACGAATTAAATTTAATTGTTTTCAAAAAAATTTGATTGGTCATGACCAAATGTTTTAAAGTTTCTTTTTCTAACTACTGTAATTAGTTATTTCTACATACAGTAAAATCCGAAACAAAGTTAACGATAACATAGAAAATGTTTAAACAGAGCATACACAAAACCGACATAGAGCCGAAACAAAAACAACACAGAACAGAGACAAAATATACACAAAACCATTTTAAAATGTTTCTGTTTCTGCTTTGGTTTTGTTTTATGTATGCTCTGTATAAACAGTGTTTTAACAGGTGCTTAACTTTGTTTAGTATTGTACTGTACTAAAGGGTATGGTGATTTTTATTATGAAATCTTACACCATTAATCCATAATTTTTAATAGTCAATCCGAGAAACTTAAATTAAAATGATTGTAATTTTGAATTAACTTCCTGATAGAAAAATCTAAATAATAAATAAAATTCCGTGTTAAGGATGCTTTTTTTGAAAACACCTACTGTTGTTACAACTTACAAACTCAAATATATTTAATTATTTTCATCATTTCAAAAATATGCCTAGTTTAATATTCATTTTAAACCTTATGTGGAAAAATTTTAGAAAAACGGAGTTTATTTGGAAAGAATTTAAACTCTTGTTTTTTAAAGATTTCTTTGTATAAATTATCTTATTTTTTAAAATCTTGTATACACGCTTTTTTCTTTTTAAAAAGCGATCTTGTAATTTTTGAAATTTTCTTAAAGTTGTGCCCCTCCAATTGAATAAGGCTGGCTACGCCTCTGGTCTTGTGTCTTTAGATTAGGGGATAATGTCGATACTGGAATTGAATGACCAGTGCTCCTTCGTCTAGCTTTGTGAGTGATCGGAGGAGGAAAGAATGAGTTTCAAGGGTGAGATAGGAATGAATAGTCATGAATTCTCATGAAAAAATAAATAAAAATTTTATTAAATTTTTAAATCTTAATTTTTTTAAACGTTCTTTGATAAACAAAAAAGTTTAGAAAAATAAAAATGATTTAAAAATAAGTTAACGTCAAAATATTTTTCTAATTTTGATTACCACATTATCGTCGAAAAATCAATTTTTGTGTTAATTTTTTTGATTTTTACAATTTTATGTTTTTTTTCAACCTCATTCAAATTCTTAATAAAAAATATTGTGAATGACTCATAGATCTTGTAGTTCTACTAAAGAATCTTTACCACTTTTTATTTCTAACTCATCCAACAGTACAAAAAAAGATTAGAATCCTCTCGAGACATTTAATAAAAATAAAACAAATTTTAAAAGATTATCTTCTCTTACAAAAGTTTTCTAAGATTTTATTGCTTCTCCTAAATTCAAAATTCTGACTTATTTTTCAGTTCTTTTAAAAGAAACTGTTTTTAACTTAAATTTATAGTTTTTAAAAATAAACAGTGGACTATAATAAGCCTTCAAATTATTCCTAAAATTCACAAATAATAAAAATAATCTAAAAATAATTTATCTTAATTTGAAGAGAAATCACTTTTTGTATTAAAAACTTCTTTTTGAAAATAATGGATGACAAAATAGTCTTACCATGCGGATTTACAACTGAATACCAGAATATTATTAACCAATCTGATAATTTCGAATGTGTTGTATGTAAAGATCATTTTGTAAATAAACAAGAATGTTTAAGTGTTAAACGTAATGTTTTAGTTACGAAACAAGAAAAGGCTAAAAACGAATATGAAAAGTTAAAAACTCTAAAAGAAGATTTTGATAGATTGAGTTTGGACAGAGAGAATACTTTAAAGGAAAGTTTTAGCTCAATTAAAAATAGAGTTGATTTAAGACGAGAAAAGTTAAAAAAGAAAATCGACGACTATTATTTTCAGATTCTAGATGAAATTGAAAATATTCAGAAAGAAAAGTTGGCAATACAAATGAACCAAGACATGATTGAGAATCTAGAATTAATTCCATTTTCCTACCAACAGAATCTTGATCAAAAAGATAAAATGACGAAAATTGACGAATATTTAAGCGAAATCTATAGAAAGATTTTAAATTTTGATAAACTAATTGGCGAGCTTAAAATTGGTGAAAATTATGAGTTAAGCACACCCAATGATGATTTAAACTTTTTTGGCAAAATTGAATTTCAAACTAAAGAAAGAAAGCATGAAGAAAAAAGTATTTTAATTGATGCTTCATCTAGTTCATTTATTCAATTAATTCACCTAAAGAAACATGATATTGAGTTGAGATATATTAGAGATCTGAAGTTTACCTTTGATGATAAATTATTGATTGCTGAAAAGGACATTATTTATCTTTATAAGAATTTTAAATGTATAAAACAATACTATAATGAAAATATTGAAAAGTTATGTGTACTTAGCAATAAATTATTTGCAGTTGGTTGTAAAGAAAAAATTGTGATAAGAGAAATTGAGTCAGGTAATTATATTATGACTATTGAAACTAATGAAAATGGGCCCTTTAGTTTAAATGGTCTAAAGATTTTAAAAGATGATAAACTAATGACTTAATCATTTAAAACTATAAGTATTTATTATTATAAAACCGGAAAAAAAATCTTAAATAACACTGAAGAAACAAAAATTTCAGCTTTTGACGAAATTTTAAATGGTTATATATGTTTAGCGATAGAATCACTCATCAAAATATTTGATTTGAATCTTTCATATGTGCCAAAAATTCTATCAGGCCATTCTAAAAATGTAACATGTCTAAAAACCATAGACGCAAAAGGAAACTTTGCTAGTGGATCAGAAGATTTCACTATTAAAATATGGAATTTTCACAGGAGTTTATGTACGAAAACACTTAAAGGACATGGATCAAAAGTCAACTATATAGAAAAATTGAAAAATGAATTTCTAGTTAGTTCAGATAATTCTGAAACAAGGCTATGGAATCTTCAGTTCGGTTTATGCATGCAAAAAATTTCTTTTGTAGGCAAACCATTGCCACTCTATTTTCGAAATGAGATTGCATTTTTTTCTGAAAGCTTTTCAAATTGTACTATAAATATTTATAAATTTGAATAAAAGCTCTATTATAATTTTTTATAATTTTCCTAAATTATTTAATTAAAAGATTCAAGGCTTTTCAATTTTGTGGCAATTGAGCATGGGGTCATTTTTTTAGAAAATCTGACACACGAGACCGGGGTGGGGTGGGTCATTTTCCTTGCAAGAAAACCTCTTTGTCAAGCTTTTCTTTCACACTAAATTAATTTTTGAAATGTCAGAAAAGTTCCAAAATTAGGGAAGAGGGGGGAGGGGTAATTTGGCTGTCATAAAAAAATTTTATTTTTTCGCTTTTTTTCTTGACAATACTCAATGATTTAGATTTTGAAAATTTTGTAATATTTAAATTAAATTAAAGTTTTATTAAGATTAATAAAAATATTCATTTATTTTAATTACTTAAGTATATTGAACCATTATGCAAAATATCTAAACGCGACAGATGATTTTTTAGGCAATAGAACGATGCTTTATTTAAGCAAGCAGATGTAGGGAATCTGTCTGAATGATTTTTTACGAGATTAGATATCTGCTAGATAAGACCGTGAATTGAATTTTCTTAACATTTTATTTTTTTGAACGAAAGGTCATAAATTGAGAGTTTATTTTGATGGCTAAAATAGTAACCAATGAATGAAAAACACTCGTTTAAAAAGAATTGGGAAACTGGGAAAAATATTTATAGAAGTATAAAATGCTGATTTGATACGTAAATTCAAGTAATATTACGTAACTTTATTTAAAATGTAAAAAGCCAAAACATTTCGATTTTTATGAGATTTTACCAAAATCTTTTTTGTCGATTTTTTACACATTTTTACGTAAAGAATTGTTAAAAATATATTTTGAATTTTAGGGATAGTTTAGAAGTTAAAAAAATTGTTTCTAAATGATTAAATATAAAAAAAAATAGATCCAATTATTGAACAACTATAAATAGTAGGGGGGAGATAGCTCAGTTGGTACCGTCATGGGCGTCCAAGCAGAAGGTCGAGAGTACAAATCCTGTGCGAGTCAAAAAAATTCAAATGAGTTCCCAAATTATCTCCTGGTGTTATATTGAGTAAAACACCTAACTAACCCAGCTTGTGGCCGTCGAAACGCTACTTTAATTTAATTTACTTTAATTTTATACTTTCTCCAAAATTTGGAGGTTAATTCTATTCAATAAATAAATAAATAAATAAATTGATTGCAATATCCGATATCCGAAGCTTCGAAAATTCTAATTTTAGAATAATAACTTCCTAAAATTTTTAAGCTAAAAGATGACTGCAATTTTTTTCCTCTTTATAAAATTTGCAATTACACGATCAATTTTGAATATTTAGCGTTTAATATCACTAGAGTCAATTTTTAAATTTGCTTGATTTCTATGGGACCAGTGAAAAGCTAGGAAGAGTTTTAGAATAGTATCTTGCCATTCTTAAAGCATTTATACCAAATTAGCCCCTTACCGTACCCGTACCCGAAAGCTTTTTCTAATTAAAGTGTTTGACAAGTACTTAAAATATTTTCTGAATTCCACACTAAATATTTAGCTGTATAAGTAATTATTTTGGTTTAAATTGATCCAACTGGAAATGAAAAACATGTTTATTCATGGTAGAATTGCAGAAAAAATGACTTTGACTTAAACACTTTGAATTAAAATTTTTTAAATTCTACGAATTCATATTAAAAAAATAGAATTTCTAAGTCGATGGAAATGCTGAGATTTTGGACAAAAATTAAAAATTTTCTTGAGTTAAAATTTTTTCAAAGCCTTTCCATTTTTTCAAGAAAAAATAAAAAAAATAATTGATGTAATATTTGTTGATTTTTTTTATTATGTAATATTTAAAAATATTTTAAAATAATATATTAATAAAGCAAAAATATTCAATTTTTTAATTAAATGTTAAATTTTTTTTAAATAAAGAAAAATTTGTTGTCTCAAAAATTCATTTTGAACAATATTGAGAAAAAGTGCTAAAACCCAGCTCTCTTTACTACATATCTATTTACAAATAATCCATGAAATTCTAACTTATTTTTTATCTTTGTAATAACTAGACCCGCGTCTATCATCTCTCTCACGTTTATCATCCGATTTCTTTTGACTACCACTTTGACTACTATTTTGACTTGATGACGAATACTCATCTTTTTCATCGTGTTTTTTACTACCACGTTTCGAGCTTTGTTGAGACGATGAAGGCTGTGATGAAGACGATGTCGAGTTCACTGATGACGACATTGTCTTACTTTTACTTTTCTCATCTGATTTCGATCGTTTATGTTGTACATCACTACTAATGTCACTTGAATGTTCTCGTTTACGATGTTCTTTTTTACTTTGATCTTTTAAATCAGTAATTCTATCTCTTTCACGACTTGATTTACGCTTTTGTCCATTTACATCATCAACTTTAGCTCGTTTACTCTTCAAATCTGATTTGTATTTAGGTGATTGTGAACGAGAGTGTTGTTCTCGTCTTGGCGACGAGTCTAAATCTTCACTTGAAATATTACTCGTTGGTGAATAATCCGGATTATCATTAGTCCCATTTCCATTTTTAGTTGGAGTCAATGGTAATGGAGACGATGGACGTTTGGTTGATATCTTAGTCGATGATGAACTACCATTAGTTTTTTGTTCCTCTTTTTTAGGAGATGAAGAATTTTTAGAAATAGCTCTGCCATTTGTTTGACTCGTTTCTTTATCTTTCTTAATTGTCGAAGATGAAACAGGTTCTTTTTTAATTTGAGGCGATGCTGATGGTTTAGTTGGGCCATTAGTTGCAGGTAATGGTTGCTTAAAATTCGAGTCTTTTTGTGCTGTTTTATTAGTCTTTTCAACTTGTTCTTTAATGTGAAATTTTGACTCATCAAGCATCAAATTTTTTCTTTGTTTTAATTGTCCTAGATAAGCCGATGCCAAAGTGAATATATCTTGACGTTTATCTTTCTCAGTTTGTTTGATTTTTTCTACTCTTTTTTCCAAAGCTGAGCAAAAATTCGATAGTTTAGGATAAAACGGGAGGATCTTTGTTAAAATAATTAAAGAATTTCTCATTTGTAAGTACTCTTCAGATTCTAAACAGACTATAAAACTTTTAGTTAGTTTATAGTGCCATTTGTGGCAGACATGACGAAAGTTTTCATAGTCTAATGGCTCTTGTTTGTTGGATGATGTCGATGCGTTCGAAGTTGACGCATTTCTAAATACAGTCAAAAAGCCTGGATAATTGGCACATTCGTTTTCGAATATTTGAGGATCTGAGTGCCAAGTCATGACTGTTTCGAGTAAGCCCAACAAAAATCGACCGTATCTTCTAGCTTCGTTATCAGTCAAACTAGCTATTGAATAGGAAATATCGGAGAATATTCGATCGTAGCAAATGATTGTACTGAAATTTGGTGTTTTTAAGCTGTGAATTATTTGAATGAATTTTGAACAATAGAACGAATCAATTTGTGTAAATAAACATCTTGAAAATATGCACAATTGTAAAAATACAGTGATTGTCTCATTTTTGGTTTTACTCTCTTAAAAAAATTAAAAAATTTCCTTGGTTAGAATTTTTTTTAAGTAAATATTCCTAAAATAGCTTTCACTTTGTATAAAATTTGATTTAAGTTATGCCTAAAGACCACTACACCTGATTTTTTATTACATTCTATTATTCATTATTAAGGTTCCCCAAACCATATAACCTAGTTTTATTTTCGGCGTTTTTAAAACCTGATTACTCTCTTTAATTATGAAAGTAATGAAGGACACGCTATTGAAAATAATATTTACAAATTATTTGATAAAGCAACTTTAGTTAATTATTTTTGAACAATTACTTCAAAAAAATACCTTTTTTTTCTTTTAAAAATAGAAATTAATTCTACAAGACTTATTAGAGAATAAATCAATTTTCAATATCGTTTGAGAAACCTTACAAAAAAAACAAAAAAAAATTACCTTAGAATTACAGTGGTTGTAATATAAATGTAACGTCAACCGTCAACCGTAACTTTTGACCGTAACCGTAACCCATGTTAATTAGCCTTAATTTTCAATTTTAGGATATTTGAGCTATGGTGACGGTTGACGTTACATTTATATTACAACGACTGTAGGGATGTTAATTCGAAAGAAAATCGTAATTTTGAGAGGTTTTTAAAGTACAACTTTTGGAATACAATTTCAAAAGACCGTCTTTGATCCACGAATTCTAAATTTTTCACCAAAAAATTCTACGGAGCATTCTATAAACAAAAACTCCGAACGTCAACTACTAAATCTTTACTAATTAAATTTATCTACTTTTTGAAACCTATTTATATCCTATGTTCGAATTGATGCGACTAGATTACGATTGCAAAATTTTTTTACCAGAATTTTCAAAATCGATTTTGATAGTTTTGGTGGCCCAAACTATGACACCACGTTAATAAAATAGATTCAGAAAAAAAATCGTATAGCTTTTGTATAACCTCCTTTTTGTGAGTCTCGAATAAGGTAATCTTTCATTTTTGCTAAAAATATTTTAGAGAAAAAAAATTATTTTAAGCGAAAATTTTTTTATCGAAAATTATCTGCAAAATAAAACCGAGGTAACAGAGCGCCACAAAACCTATAAGATGCCTAAATCACCGTCCATCTAAGAAATATGTCTAAAAGTTTTGAAGCAGATCTCAAACGAATTCAATTCAATAAGTATTAGTTAATCTTTAGCAGAGAATTAGATAATAAGTCAAACACTTTTCAAGAGAACTTTTTTGAAACTGTAAAATCAAAAGAAATTAATTATGTCAAAAATATGTTTCAATAACTTACTTTGAGGAAACCATAAATCTTTTTCTTTTTCAAATCTAGCTCTAACATGTTGAACATGATCTTTTTGTTTATTCTCTTCTTCGGCTAGTTTGTCCAACATAATTGACAATTTTTCTTTTTCTTTCTTTTTTTTAGCCGAAGTCAATTCCACATTATCATCAAGAGCACTAAGCTTTTGTTTAAGACTAGCCCTTTGTTTGTCATAAGCACTACTCGGCACAAAACAATCACTCATAGACAATGTCCAAAATGTCGTATAAAACAATGGTGACATATCTTCCCATATTTTAGCCGGATGTAAACTACGCGCTAAATCAATTACTGGTTTCATGACATGTTCAATCGACTCCAAATACCTCTGTGTCTTACTTGGTTTATCAACTGATTTTGTATTGCGATCCAATCGACGAAACTCTTCATATTTAGATTGTATATGATGAGCATACATTGGACGTGATAAAAAGAAAGCTATGTCCGGTGAGACATGATACTCTTGAACAAGTTCATCAATCTTTGGAAATATATGAATATATTCTTCAGTGGTCAAAGTCGATGATAAAAATTGACTAAATTGAACGAGAGAATCTTGTGATTGATCATAAAAAGACCCAATTAACTTTAAATGTGTCTTTTCTGACTCTGGTAAAAACATTTGTTTTTGTCTTTCTTCGGCATCTTGAAATACTATGTAATCTCTTTGTTGGGATAATAAAATACAAAGTGGTAATATGAGACCATGATCGGCCAAGGCTTCTTTAAGACGATTAGCACATTTTTTAATATTTCTTATAGGATTAAAATATCCAGCTTCTTGACGAAGTAAATCACCACCAGCCATGGCTTCTAATTGCAAGTCATTGACCTCAGATAGAACTTCTATTCCACTCATTTTTTGAACTATTTCTTGTAGGATTAATAAGTCGTGACTCTTTCTCATTTTTAATTGATCAATGACATATTGAATCATGGCTATTAATTCTATTGGATATTTTTTGAATGTCAATGCACAAAAGTTGGCTATACTTTGTAGCCATGATGATATGTTGGTCGAATCATGTTTCATTTTGTCTTTATCGGGATCGGAGAGAGAGATTATAATTGAATAAGATAAGACATCGTAGGATAATGGTGTCATGAATTTTAACGATTCAACTACTGGTAGTATAAAGTTGTCAAAACGTTGAATTTGAGCTAATATGTAATCGCAGACTATTATTGGATTGTTATGACTTAATTTACCAATTTGACGACCGTGAATTTTTACGTTCTCTTTTGTCAAACGTCTATAAAATTAAAATATATTTTTAAATTTTTATAATAAACCTTTTTATTTTTGTTCGAAAAATTCTAATAAAATTAAGAAAAAACTGTGTTTAAACGGCGTTATAGCTTTACAAGAAAAATAAGGTTAAAAATAGGTATATAAACGGCATGATTCTTTAAGTTACTAAAAGTGGTAAATTTTTTTAATGTTTATTTTTGTGTCAATTGTGTTTGATTTGATTCTTGTCAAGCCCAGTGAGCTGAGCATTTTGGTATGAAAAAGTTGCTGGTGATCTGTCTTTAGCAGATGAAAATCGATAGATAAAAATGATGTTTATGAAATTACGACCAAAAACATGAAAAATTTTGAAAAAAGTTTTCAATAAGATCAAATGTGATTTTTGTAGAACTCGATGAGCTGAACCGATTGGTATATAGTAAAAAGGGTATTTTGTGGATTATAAATCAGTTAAATAGCGAAAACCACTGATTTTCAAATCCAATTCAAAATATTTGAGATATTTTACTATTGATTCGTTTAAAACCCTTTTCACCGTGAACCAATCGATTCAGCTCATCGAGTTCTACAGTAATCATATTTGATCTTAGTGATAACTTTTTTCAAAATTTTTCATATTTTTGGTCGTAATTGCGAAAATTTTTAGTCGTAATTCATTTTTATCTATTAAAGACAGATCACCACCAACTTTTTCATACCAAAATGCTCAGCTCACTAGGCTAGACAAGAATCAAAAGACATTTAGACTTATAAAGATGTCAAAATCCTAAAATTTCAACCTAATTCCTGATTTTTTTGGAATAAATTTTTTATTATACCTAGCTTTTTCTTTTTCAAAATAGATCATATTATTTGTGAAACAAATCGTCTTAATTATTTTTTTTAATTACAAAAATTTCAAGTCGACTTAAGAAAATAGTCTGTCGAGTCGACTAGAAAAGACGCCTCTCTTTAAAGATTTTTAAAAGAGTGAAACACAGTTAACCGAGAGCAAAGACAAAAAACACTATTTTTAACAGCGTTTAAATTTAAACAACCTGAGTGTTTTTTTGCCAAAAAAACACTGTTCAAACAATTGAAACATAAAAAAAAAATTTTCGCCGCCTAACTCTATAATTTTCAATAGTGGGTGAATTTTTTGAGGACTTGAAAGTTTTTCTACTATTTTTAAACATGTTTTCGAACAATGTTCGAACAGTGTTCAGCTTATTTCAGTTTTGTGCAGTATGATAAAAATGTTTTACGCGATGGCTCATTTAGGCGAATTCATTTTTTTTTCAATCAAAAAGAAGAAAATTTTATCATCACGTAAAATATTATTTAAAAAATTTTTCTTTTCATGTTTAACTAAACGAAACTAAATTGAGAAGGTCTTAGACTTTAAGAAAACGATAGAAATCTTCGAATTTAAAAAATTCAACTTACTTTAGTAAATATTTAATCTTTTCTTGGCAATCAGCTCTAGCTTTAACAAGCAAAGGAAAATGCTTATAAGTATTCAATCTCCAATTATTATACAAATTATATCTCATTTCATAGGGAAACAATTTCATTAAATTCCACAATTCAATGGCTATGCACGGATTCATTTGAATCATTGACAAAGCAGGCAAAAATATTTCATTCAATAAAGTATATATTTGATTATAAAAGTCCAATTCAGTTGGATTTAAAGTCTCTAATATTTGACTTGGATCAATTTTATTTGTAAGAATTTCATCGGGAGCTGGCGATGACTCTTTTTGCTCATTCGATAGAGTCGAAGTGAATTTTTTCGAGTCCAAAAAAGCTATACAAATACGAATTAATTTCGTAAATAGAATTGAATCATAAGCTAGACTAGGCCCTATGGACAACAAAATAGGCAATATTATCTTCATAAAATCCTCTAATAAACCTAAACCTTGATCTTGATTATTCGATATTTCCGACTCGTCACTTTCATTCAATAATTTAACTCTCATATACTTGGAGAGTAAATTATATTTCTTGTACATTTTATCCACAAATAAACGGTCTAAAGATTTACATATAGATTTAGATTGATCTACATATAAACCTATATACCATTGTGGTAGTTTATCAATTAATTTAATTGCTGTCTTAAAGTCTCCAATTGAGATTAAATTTTTTAACAAATTAATTTTTTGATTTTCTAATTTTTTCGTTTCTTTTAATTGTTGTTGAACATTGGCCGATTGATTTATGACTGTAATATTAGAGGTCGATTTTGACGATGATGTATTATCATCTAATTGAGATGGTACACTCTCGTTACCAGTACTCTCTGATAAATTAATGCTTGTTAATTTTTTGGCATATTGTCTAGCTGATTCGAATTCTTCTTTATATGATTGGGTTATTTGTTGTTCAGTGGGATATAAATGTGGCAAAAGTGAGTCTAAATCAATCATGGCATATTTTAACAAATATGAAGTTACTAAGTAAAGGCTATCGGACGATGGTGGATCGTCATTTTTTTGATTTAAATTATGTAATGATTGATATTTAAAGCCAATTATTTGGCAAATTGTGTCATCGTCGGCTTTGTAGTGTTTTAACAAAGCCAAAAATGTTTCGTACATTTGAGTATTGTTCTCAAATGATTCTAGAATTATGTCCAAGACACGATTTGGATCCAAGTTAAAGCATCCAATTAAAGATTGGATATTTTCTAAGAGTTTGTTGTTAAGGCTTGATTGGCCCAGTTCAGATATTAATTTACTGTAACCTTCCGATTCTTCACGGAGTAAATTGAATTTTTGTTGTTTGTAACTTTATAATAAAAAAAAAAAATTAAGTTTTTTGATTTAGTTGTAAAATTTAAGAGAAAAAAAAGCTTACAATAAACGAGTTTTTATTTTGATGTATTTTTGGTTAAATGCTTCTTTTTTGACTATTAGTTTCAAAGCTTCTAAACTCTCAATGTCTAAACGTTCTTTTAACAAGTCATCGCCAACAAATGCCTTTATTAAAATAATAGAATTTAAGATTATGAATTAATCTGAGTTTTAGAGAAAAAGAACAAAAAAAAGAAAATTAGTAAAAAAAAAAGGCACTTCGAATTTTTTGCAAAATCATACTCAAAATAATTACATTCCTGAAAGAGCTGGTGTCTATTTAAATATAACAAATCAAAATTTTTAGGATTTTCGTTCGTCTTTAGGGGGCACCTCTAAACAAGTTTTTACGGTATATTTTCAATAGACTATTAAAATTCGTTATCGACTTTTAAGTTAAAAAAAAATAGTATGACTCGGAATGGCCTTCTTTTTTTAAAACATCAATCTCAGTACTTTTCAAAATGTTGTTATAAGGATATTATTAGGATTTATTTTATAGACTGATTTGAATCAACAGAAAAATAAATTAAAAAAAAATTAAATCTGTTAAAAAAATTTAAAATCTAAACATTGTGAAAAATTCACGTAATTTTAAACTAATGTAATTGGTCGATTTTAACGACATGTCGTTAACTTAATGATATGCCGTCAAGTTCAGCACTAAATTATCAAAAAAACTTGACATGTCTCTAAAGTTGAGCATTTGTTTAAATATAGCAATTACGTTAAATGATTTGAAGAAAAAAAATGGAGAAATTTCGTAAGTTTTCGTAAAATAATTTAAGCCAGATCAAAAAGGTAAAAATCTCATTTTACTTTTTTTATTTTGACTAGCATTGATTACTTTAGTTCTTGTAATGGCTCTATTGAAAGTATCTCGATTTCGACACACTAACGAATTAAAACTCCAAAAATTATTTTTTTTGTAATCTTTAGAATTTAACATTTTATTATTTTGCCAAGTTTGTACTAATTTTGCAAGTTTTCTAAATTCTAATGAGAACATTTTATCAAATCACTACACTTAAAAATCATTGCAGCACATCCAAGAGACGTTTTAACACACTTATTATCAAACTTGAGCATTTTTTTAACCATCAAATAAAATTAAAAAAATTCTTTATGGCAAATTAAAAAATCAATAACTCTTATATAATTTTCCAGCACATGTATTCAGGTATAATATTCTCAGAAAAAATAAGACCAACAGCTTTTTAGCTACTAAATCGTTTATTTCTGTTCAAATCTGTTCTAAAAATAAAAGTAAAATTAAGTTTTTTAAAAAAATATTTTAATGTGCTGGAAAGTTTTTAGAGGATAATCATAGGGAAGTGTGTGTTCAAAGCTATAGTGGGTGTTTTGAAACTTATTTTTAATTTGCTGAAACAATTAAACCATTTTCAAATTTATAAACTTTACAATATCTTACAATTACAAGTGTATTTTGTGATTATTTTGGTACGCCTGATTCCCAAAAGTCGACTAATGAAAATAATGGCATTAAATTATAATTTCTAATTTTTCTTTTTTATGTTTTAATTTTCCTCAAGTGTTATTTAAAGTTATAAATACCCTCATTGATTGAACAAGACTATAAAACTTGTCCTTTTTCTGTATTGGATTTTGTCCATTTTCCGAACATAAATCATTTGATGATATGATGCATTCGTTATTTGAGTTGACACCGAATGAATTGATTTCAACATCTAAGTTATAAATTAAGTATTTATATAAATTAAGTTTTTAAGACGGGCCATTTGGAGAAGAAGCCAAACAAAGCTTTAAAAAAACCAAAATTAATTAAGTTTCAAAAAAAAAACTTTTTTTTAAATTTAATTACCGCCTGGATTGGATAATGTTTGAATGGCAACAGATGAGCTTGAAACACCTATCCATTTCTCCAAATGATTACTTGACCAAATAAGGTTTTAATAAGTTACCGATTAGACTTATAACATCAGCTAATAATGACTCGAAATGTTTGCCATACGACTCCTTAAAAATCCAAGATAAAAATAAAAAATTTATTTACAAAAATTTTTTTTTTTAATTTACTTTTTGCTCATTTAAAAAGTTGATTAGTTGATCTTGTTTAGTTTGACCGTCAATTGTTTTCCACATTGATTCCATTATTTGGAACTTAAGCTCTTTTCAAAGAAAATTAGCATTATAATTATATTAGAATAAATCAGCGTTTATTTAGGATAAACATACCATCTTCTTTGGTTTGATCAAAGAGCATCATTTTTTACCATTAATTTGTGAAATTTTTATGTCAATTATTTTTTTATTGATTTTATTTGGTATATTATTTTTTTTTTGCTTATAATTTTAAATTTTTTTTTCTAGTTTTATTTCTATCAAGAGAGTTGAAATTTGAAAAAAAAATATGCGATGTTTTATTATTATTTTAATTTTTCTTAGCTAATAAATTTGCAATTTTAAAATTTAAGATTTTGCAATATATAGGCAAAAATTTTGTTTTTTGAAGCAAATAAAAGTTAAGCATTTGAATTGTTTTTAAAGGACAATTTTTAATTTTTGACAATTTAATTTAACTTGTCAATTATCAATTCAAGCGTAATCACTTATACTCTAATCAAAATTCTAAAGAATTCAATTAAAAAAGAAGTTATTCATGAAATAATTATATAATTTACGTATCGCAAACCTTAGTGCTAATTTATAGCAAAAACCCTTTAGTTTTATCAAGGTACATGGATTTCTAATGTAAATCGGCTTTTTAATGTAGCCATGCAAGCAGCGTTTAGATATTTTGTAAATAAGTTAATTATTGTTGAGTAATTAATCGATATTATTATTTTTACGCTAGTTGCTTGGTTTGACCAATTTATACCAGGCTAAACTTTAACCTTTCTTAATAGATAATTAACTTAAACTCAAATTTTTCAATAGGTAATTAAAGTTTTATATTTTATTTTATCTTAAAAACCTAAAAATAAAATATGAGATTCGAGTAAGAAAATATCTTTTTGCAGCTAATCAAAAGAGCAAATAATTTTTTATTGAATTTTTGACCATTTTCTATTGGAATATGGCGCCGTCTTCTAATCGCTAATTTTAGCTTTTTAATCGCAAAATGTTGAAAAGTATTTAAATAAACTTAATGTAAATAAATCACCTGGGCCTGATAAAATAGCCGTATCTGTTCTAAAGAGTTGCTCAACATCACTATCTTATTCTTTATCAAAGATTTTCATAAAATCTTATTTGGATGGTATCCTCCCAAATCAATGGAAAAAAACAAATGTATCTCCGCTGCATAAAAACGGTTCACGAGTTGAGCTTACTAACTATAGACCTGTCTCTTTGACGTCTATCGGAATGAGCTGCCTCAAAGTGTTGTTGACGCGGAATCGATAAATATGTTCAAGTCGTATATTGACAGAGAGATTTTTGGGATGGTAAGAGAATAAAAAGAAAGACTGCCAAAGCTCTATCTGAGCTAAACGCTAA
>NTPY01000207.1:503768-523602 GCA_002922825.1 Brachionus calyciflorus
CCTGGTTATGGATTTATAAATCATGTACTACGAACTTATTAGAGTTTATTGATGTGGTTAATTTCGAAATAGAGAAAGGAAACTTAATCGATGTTATTTATACAGACTTCTCGAAAGCTTTTGACAAAGTTTCACATAAAAAACTATTGGTAAAACTGAAAGCTTATGGAATCGTAGGTGAAGTGTATGAGTTGATAAAGTCTTTTCTTTTAGGAAGAAAACAAAGAATAGTTTTAGGTAAAATCTCTTCAGATTGGGAGGAAGTCACGAGTGGACTGCCTCAAGGTTCAGTACTAGGTCCTATGATTTAAAAATGGTAGGTGCATTAGGTAAAGATGAATTAGTCTCTAATAAGTTGCAAAATGATCTAAACGAGTTGTTTAACTGGTCTAAAAAATGGTCGACTGAATTAGATTTATTAAAATGTAAAACTATGTACATCGAAAGAAATAGAGTGAAAACCATGTACCCAGTTGGTAATATCAATTTAAAGGAAACAATTGGAAAAAAAGACCTCGGTGTTTTTGTCACGAATGACCTTAATTGGAATAGACAATGCTCAGCGGCAGCAGCTGAAGCAAACAGAGTATTGGGTCAAATAAGGAATTCGTTTTTATGTTTAGAAGAGGAGACATTGAGGTTTCTTTACACAGGACTTGTTAGACCTCACCTAGAATATGCCATTAGTATGTGAAATCCTTCTACAAAAACAAATATAAACCTTATTGAAAAAGTTCAGAGAAGAGCGACCAAATTAGTAAAATCCATAAAGAATAAAACGTATGAAAACAGATTAAAATCGCTTGGATTGATGAATCTTGAAGATCGTAGAATGAGAGGGGATCTAATCCAAATGTATAAAATAGTAAACGATTATCGAATAGAAAATCAATTTAATTAATGGTGTGAATTTTTCTAAGAGTCTAAATTTAAACCTTCGAAGAAAAAATAACAAGAGACTAACGAGAGAATTAAGCAAATGTGGATCACATAGGTACAATTTTTTAACGAACAGAGTTTTTGCGAAATGGAATGAGCTGCCTCAAAGTGTTGTTGACGCGGAATCGATAAATATGTTCAAGTCGTATATTGACAGAGAGATTTTTGGGATGGTAAGAGAATGAAAAGAAAGACTACCAAAGCTCTATCTGAGCTAAACGCTAAAAAGTGTTAGTATAGTTACATATACTGCAGTTCTCAAAATACTAATACTAATACTAATCGAATAAATAAAAATAAATTTTGTAAATAGTCGATTAAAAATACTTTATTAAAATTAATTTTATTTTTAAGTTTATTAAAACGATTAAAATTGATTTACAAAATAATAATTTTAAATATTAATTCGACTTATAAGTTTCGGCCCTAGGCCTTCTTCAGGAATTTCTTTATAAATTGTAAGTTTATAAAATTTGACATTACTTAAATAAATAGTCCATTTAAAAAAAAACATTTTTTTTGAATACAAAAATATGATAAATATTTTTTAAACTATTAAAAAATTAAGGTTCGTGACATGCAAAGCTACAATATCTCGTTATTTAAAAATTCAAAAATCAAATTTTAAATTTATATGAAATAACGTCTAAATATAACGAAAATGTATTTTGCTGAACCGACCCTTTCTTTATAACAAGGACCGAGTGTAAATCACAATCAAGTATTCAGAATTTTCAGGGAAAAAAAAATAGACAATTTTTTTTCTTTTGTTTAGTTTTTTTTTTTGTTATTTCTATAATTATAAGAAAGGTCGGGTTATATTAAAGTGTAAGAATTGAATTTAAGTTTAAGCAATACAAAATCTAATGTTTAACTCTGAAAATCATACCTTGCCGTACACTCCCCGCACATTAAAAGACATTAAAAAACCTCTTTAAAACTGCGGCCAATATCGACGATTTCGACAGTGAAAAACCGCGTTATATTTTAAAATTTAATTTTTAGGACCCTTAAAAAAACAACACCCACCAATTTTTTTTAAAACAACACCTGGGTGTTTTCCATGGATCTTAATTATTTTTTCAAAAACTTACTATCATATAAGATAGAGGAGGTCTCGAGCTACAAAACGATATATTTGTTTGATACCTTGGAAGGCAGTTTCGTGAAATTTTTTAATATTTTGTAAAAATCAATAAGGACACCCCCACAACACAAAAAATAGACTTAAAATGAATGCGTACAATGGAGTCCTATTATCCAGAAAATTGAACAATTTTTATTTAAGGAATTTTTAACAAATCTTCCTCAAAAAAAAAGGTTTTTAGCAAGAAAAATTAATTTTTAAAAGACTTTGGCCAAAAAAATTAATTAAAAAAAATTCAAGAATAAAATATTAGTTTTATTCAAGATTTTTAATTCAGAATTTTTTTGTAAAGTTGTTAAGTTTTTATCATTTTTTATTAATTTTCAAGGGTCCTAATTTTTATAAATTAAATTTTAATTTTTTGGTTAAATGTCACTTTAAAAATTTAATAACACAAATACAAAATAAATCATTTAGCAGAAAAAAAGTTTTGTGGAAATAATTCTTTAAAAATTTTCATTGAGCTATTAAAACCTTAAATAAAGATTTTTCTTCAAGACAAAATTTGCCGATTAAAATTAAAAAAAATTATAATAAATTTAATTTCATAAATTTATAAAAAATTTAAATTGTTTTTGGCAATACGACCCAAAAAATCTGATCAAACTCTGGTTCAATTTCATGAAACTTTTCCAAAGAGGCTTGCAAAAGTTTCATGAACTTAAAGGTCGAAAACTTTTTAACTGTTTTCTTTAAAAAATAAATTGTTGAGTATATTTTACGATTCGTTCCATTATGATATTTTATAGTTTTAATGTTAAAATTTATTCATGATTAAAACACTAAAAAAATTATTTAGGGTTTGATGATAGGCTTTTACTTTACTAAGTAAATTTATTTTAGCATATTTTTTGCGTTTTTAAGCCTGAAAACGCTAAATAAATAGTGATTTAACGCTGTTTAAACGGCAATTTTACATGGCCAGCGTTTTTTAACTTACATGGCCGATTTAAACATTCAAAATTTTACCTCAATAATTCATCACCAATAATAAACCATAAACTATCAATTAGGTTAAAATAAGCATATTACTACTTTAATACCCGTCTTATTTTTAAATTACTCTAGGTTTTCATTTTTCTGTCCTTTTTTTTACCGGATAAAAAATTTAGTATAACATCATAGCTTTAGAAAAAAATTAAAAAAAACGATTTTTTCGAACATAAATTCGAACAAAATGATTTTTATGAATACTAACGATTATCTCAAAATAAAAATCACAAAATTTTAGATTTCAAATTATGTTTAGAGAAACAATTTATTTCAACAATCGTTAAAAAGGAAAAAAAAAGAAGCAACATAATTTTATTTTTCATTATTTAGAATATAACGTTATTTGAAAGGTTCATGAAAAACTATTGAACCTTTTTGGTTTAGAAAATGATTTTAAACGAAGGAAATTTTCATAAACTACGTGAAAAAAAGAAACTAGACAAATATGATACTTATTTGCTCAGCGAGTCATCGTCAAACGATTCACTCAATTCAGAATCTATTAAAAAATATAAAAAAAAGCTATACAAAATTCCAAATCCAAGTCAGACATCAGATATTTTTGACATAATCAAAGAATTATCACTTGAATATTTTTTTAAAATAGCCCTCTTATTTTCTTGTATTTGTATTTTTTTATTTGTATATTTATTTTGGTTTGATACGCCAACAATTAATGAGAAATTCGACTCGGAACGAGTCAATCGATGCTCAGGAACAACTTGTCAAGAACAAACTGTAAGACTTTTTTTAAAGACTAAATTTTTTTTGAATTTTAAATAATTTTTTTTTAAAGTGTGCTAAAGCTAAACGCCATGAAGTCACTGGAAATTTATGTATGGATTTATGTTATACCAATACAATGCAAGTACCCAAATGTTCGAATTATTTGTCATATTTTTCCAATTCAACTTATCAGTACTTTACTTTGTCGGATCCTGAGTCTACTTTAATTTGTTTACCAACAACTAATTTTGAAAATTATCAAAAAATAAAAGAAGGTATTGACATGGATCAATTTAGGGCTTTAATTTACAATAAAATATTGGCCAATTTAAATGAGCCAAATACAGCCGAGAGAATAGTTAACAAAATTTTTATGTTCACTGATGTCAATCATGATTTTAAATTAAGCTATGCTGAAGCTGAAACGTTGTGGATGATGCTAAATCAAAAGCACTCGTATTTTATATTGAGTATGATGGATAAATCTTATATACCACAAATTTTGGATTTTTGTGGTCCGATTATTCAAGTGGAAGAAATTAAAAACTATTTGTACGAGACAAATAATTATTGTAAGTAATTAAAAAATATATTGAAGAAATAAATTGAAGATTAAGACACAGAAATTAATTTTTCAAGTTAATAGATTTTCCCCTATTTCTAATTCATCTTGAAAAAATCTTGATAATAAAAAAGCATCTTATTGATTTTTTATCAATTTTATGTCTTATGGTAGCCATACATCGTACATTAGCGTTCCATTCTAGGTACTATATAAGGAGTCACATCAAAATAGTTAAGAGCTTTAGTTTACTAAAATTCTTTTTCGTACCATATCAAAAAATATAACAGGCGTCGCATCAAGAAATTAGAAAAATTTCTTAATAAATTTTTTTTTAGAAATTTGATAAGAAAAACAATGCAAATTAAAGGAGCGTGCCGGATTTCTTATGTAAATCGGTCTTTTAATTAAGCGATGCAAGTAGCGTTTAGATATTTTGTAAATAAGTTAATTATTGTTGAGTAATTAATCGATATTATTATTTTTACGCTACTTGCTTGGCTTGAGCAATTTATACCAGGCTAAACTTTAGCCTTTTCTTAAAAGATAATTAACTTTAAATTACTAAAAACTTAGAGAAACTTTGAAAAATTTAGATTTGAGTAAGAAAATATCTACCGTAAACTCGCCCAAACAACCCCGGGGTTAAAAATCGTAAATGTGGTTTTTTACCCCGCATTTAACACGGTTTTTGGACATTTTTACAGAATGCTTTTAAGTCGGTACTAAAACTGAAATTTCTTTTTTTATGCGGTATTAAACATGTAAAAAATACAATTTTTTTTTAAATTTAAAAATAAATTAAATTTTATTCGAAAAATTAATATTTAGATTTAATGCCTGGTTTAAAAATGAAAATTCGATTTTAATACAAAAATTTTACATTTGATTTTTTTTAAATTATATACGAAAACGTTTTTAAAAATGGAAATTATTACAAAAGACTTTGTCAACTTAAAAAATTTGAGCTTCTTGGCTTCAGACTCAAATTGGTAACTTACATAAACTATTGAACCAGTTTATTGTTTTTTTTTCTTAACGCAAAAGCTTTCTGTGCGATAGATGTTTTTAAGTACCAGGTTTGAGTCTTGATGTCATTTTTTTTATTTTCTTTTAATATTTATTTTTGAACAATACTTGGGTTAGTTTTGTACTTTTTTACTTTGAAACAAACATTTTATGTAAAATCATCAAAAGGGTCTGGGTAGTTGAATGTTGTCTATACGCAAATAAAACTTGGTAGTAAATATAAAAAGACCATTGAAAAAGAGGCAAGAATGGCAGAGATGGTATCGAAAGCAACTAACGAGGAGTCAATGATTTAGAGTTTTTTTAAGTTGAGAAAGTCTTTCGTAATAATTTTCATTTTTAAAAACGTTTTCGTATATAATTTAAAAAAAATCAAATGTAAAATTTTTGTATTAAAATCGAATTTTCATTTTTAAACCAGGCATTAAATCTAAATATTAATTTTTCGAATAAAATTTAATTTATTTTTAAATTTAAAAAAAAATTGTATTTTTACATGTTTAATACCGCATAAAAAAAGAAATTTCAGTTTTAGTACCGACTTAAAAGCATTCTGTAAAAATGTCAAAAAACCGTGTTAGACACGGGGTTAAAAACCAAATTTACGAATTTAAACCCCGGGGTCGAACATGCGAGTTTACGGTATTTGCAAAGAACAAATAAATTTTCTATTGAATTTTAGGTCATTTTTCTTTTGAAATCCGACGCCGTCCTTTCTGAAATCGTAGAAAAGGTTCATATAAGTAAAGAAATTCAAATTTTTTTTGCAGATCCTTTGATTTTTTTAAGAGACTGTGCATAATTGATTTTTTTAGAATTTATTTGAATTTTTCAATTTTTGAAAAAAATTAGTTTTTTCAAATAATTCTCTTAATTCATTGATGGTATCAAGTGCGTATAAAAACAATATTGCAAAAAAAATCATTCACTGGTACCTCCAATACGGTGTATGAAATTATGTGTTGCATTTTTTAACACAGACTTGCAACCTCGGCCTCTTGAATTGTAAGCTGTATTAACTTTTTTCCAGACTTTGTAGGTTTTTTCTGGAGGAAAATTATATTTTTATTTTAAAGCATCTTTAAGTAAGTTGACCTTGATAGAACAACATTCTGGTTTATTTGACTTACTTGTTGGTATTAATACGTGATCTTTTGCTTCATCTTGAGTAAATAGGACTTTTAAACAATTTGCAGCCGATTGATGAGCAGGATATCCATTTATGCTTTTTATAAGATCTACTCTGTTATAAATAAAGCTTTTTGGTTCTTTTTACGCTCTCGTTAGACGTTTTGAGCATCTATTTATGCTCATTTACTTTTATGCTAAGTTAAGTGTATTAACTTTCTAGTGATATCGACAAAGATGCCGCTTTATCACATGGGCTGTCCGGCAACAGCATTTATTACATTCTGAATTCTACCGTCATGGATAGCATTATTTGTAGCCTGATTTTCTTCAAAAGTTGGAGTATTTGCATCTTCAAACAGATTATGGTCCATTAGATTTCTTGTTGTTAAACTGTCTATATTTGGATTTCTTATTCTTAAAGTTTGTCTGTCAGTCTCACTCTCATCGCAGGTGTTAAAAGACTAATTGAAAGAGTATTTTTCTTCCATTTTTTCAATAAAGTTCCTTTTTTTAGTATTTTTACGTTATGGTTTTTGAATAATGCTTTACTTTACCTATCTTTGAATCGAAATCATCCAATCAAATTTGCTTTTCAGAAATTATCCCATATTCACTCGCATCAGATATAAATTGAACAAGGTAGTATAATTTCTTCTCTTTTTCTAGAATTATTTTTGATACATTTTTTCTTGGTTTTTTTGCCACTTTACTTATCGGAAAATCGTCATCGGATTCACTATCTAATAAGTTCTTTCGGTTTGAAATAAATTTTCTCTTTAGTGGAGTTGATTTACTCATCTTTAAGCCTATTTTCTTTTATAAGTTTAAAACTTGTAATGTGAACAATATTTTTTTATGAAGGGATTTATTTTAGCTTTTTAATGAATTCAATCCAAAAATATAAAAATCATACTAAAAAGAACTTTTGGTCGAGTCTTCCATTATTTTTTAAATAATTATAAAGATTATTTTTACATTTTAAAGCCTTATTGAAATCGGTTTTTTTGAATAATAACAATTGGCTAAAGATTCATCCAAATCATAAGCTTAAAATAAGCTTGGGAATATTAGAATTTTTTCTAGATTCGGTATCTCATAATCCAAATGATGATTTCGGTCCACAGTCTCTTTATTTATGCTCATCAATCGAATCAAGTTTTGGCTATACTTTTTTCAACGAGGCAAAATTGGTTAATTATGATTTTATTTTAAATGGACATGAGCTTGAAAGTAAGCTTAGTAATCGTGAATGCTCATCTGATTTAGACTGTCAATACACAAAAGAGTGCACAGCTAAATGTGATTTGAACACTCGAAAATGCACGTCAAGTTTAAATGAACTACAAATCAAAGTTTTTTGTAAATTTTTAAAAGATTTTTTACAATCTGACCCGGAATTAAAAGCCGGATTCATGTCACTAATAGACAAATGTTTAAAACTAAAATCTTTTTATCTTAATGAAAAGACTTTATACTCACAAAATCAAGTACCAATCGATTTGAGTCAACAGGAGATATTTTTAAAAAAGAGAGCATATTGGAATGCGTCAATGGAATATACTCTTTTAACCAAAGAGTTACATGATAAAATATGGGAAACAATCAAACTTGTAAACGATCCAATAAAACCTAAAAAAACCACTCGTAAACCGCCCACAAATGAAAAATCACATCCTAAAAATTTAGACAAAAAAAATTGAATATTGAAATTTTTTTTCAAAAATTTATTTAATCCATTTTAAAATTTCTAAATTTTTTGTTTTTACTTTTTTTTAATGCTTAGAAATTGTTTATATATTACAAGAAATTGTTATAGATTTAATTAATAAATATTATTGGTTTTTATTAACTCTCTTAATAAACTTGGTTCCTTTCAAAAGTTAAAAAATCTAATTAATTTTAAAATCCAATATCGACGTTGACAGTTATCTTAATATTTGTTTAAAAAACTTTAAACTTTACTTGTGTAAAGAAAAGATAAAATATCCGAGTCTTTGAGCTGAATTCAAAAAAATAGAGCCCTAGTACTGCATTCTTCGCGAATTGGCGGCGTACCCGTAAAATTTTTTTTTTTTTTGATACGGGTACGCCGTTAATTAACGAAGAATGCAAATCCCTAAATAAATTTTTTGCAACTTGTTTCAAATGTGGATTTAACGTTTTTAATTTACAGCTCTTATTGGCGATTTTAAGGATTCTAAAATTAATAAATCAATTAAAATCCTGTCAAAAGGTTTTTTTTTTGAAAATCTTAAGGGCAATTAATTTAAGAAAAAGTATTCCATTGTTTATATTACAAGAAATTGTTATAGATTTAATTTATAAATATTTTTGGTTTTTATTATTTCTCTTACAAAAAAAAACTTGGTTCCTTTGGATAATAAAAAATTTAAAAGGTATATAAAATGGATTACACCACATATTCTCAAAAGCTAAAACGACGGCGTTTATTTAGATGGGTCGTCTACGCCGTTTTTAAATTACCCCTTTTATTTGAAACTTTTGATAAAAACATTTTTTCCAAACAAACAACAGATACTCTCTAGATCTCTTCTCCCGTCGGTCTAAGAAAAATGTCAGTCTCAAGAAGACCTCTAGCGGTCTAAATTAGTAAAATTTTGCAAGAGATTAAAATGCTATCAATTTTTGAAGAAAATTTTGTTTAAGAAAAAAATACAACACAATTTATTTTATAACTTTTTTAAGCCAAATAGATATCAAAAGAAATTAAAAAGTTAAAATTTGTATTCTTTCACATTTTATATTGAATTTTAGCAACTGTGTATTTATTTTGGAAAATTGTTTGATTTTTTTTTTAAATTTCGCCTTTTTTAAATCGAAACAACTAAAATTCACTTAATGTTTCACAACCAAAAAAAAAGCACAATTAAATACATTTCTAATAGCAATTTTTCTATTACATAAGTATGCTTTTAAGATACTTCAAAATTTGAACAAGTCTAAAAAATATTTGAGTTTAAACTAATTAAAATATTAAACTTTAAAATCAAAGCAAATTTCTAAAGTTTAACTAAAAAGGCTAATCTACTTATAAATAGGTTTAGGTTGTTGACAAAAATCTATTTAACAAAAAAAAAATTAGTCATAATTCAAAAATAATTAGTTATTTTGTGCTTATTAGACCATCATACCATCATCAATTATAAGGCAATTTAAGTCTAAACTAAAATCTTATCTAAATATGAAATTGTTTGTAAATAAGGTCTCGTAATATATTTAGAATTTATCAATTTTTTTTTCTTAAATTTATCAAAGTAATTTTTCTATTTGAGCTATTTTAGCTTGAATCTCTGTTAATGCAATCATATGATTTCTAATAGAAAGTGTTGTTCAAAAATAATATTATAATCAAGGGAAAAAAGAATTACTTTATGAAAATTACAACCAAAAAAGGAAGTTAAGTATTTTAATTTTAAAAGAAAGAATTTTTTTTCTAATTTTTTTCAATTTTGATTTTTCGAAAAAAAAATTATTAATAAATTTCACATTTAACTCTTGATACTCATTTGTATAATCTAATTTTTATTTAATTTTTTTAATTAATTATATTTGAAAGTACCAACAAAAAAAAGATTGGTTCCTCAGGAATCAACGTGCTTATTTTTGCATATTTGAAATATTTAAGAAAAAAAAATGAAAATTCAAAAGAATTCTTCTTTTTTTCATTTCAAAAGGTTCAAATCAAAGATCTTTTTCAATATTCTATTCTTACAAACGTACTTTTAAGAAATTTTTTAATCTTTAATTTTTTACTTTCGAAAAGCCAGTTGAAAAACTGACCAAATTTTAGCAAACAACAGACTAGACAATCGTAAATTCTGTTTATTGTACCACTTAAATATAATTTTTCTTCACATTCAGAGAATTTTGGAAAATTTTTTTTTGTTAATTTAAATTCTGTAGAAACTTCTGATGATAAACAATCGATTTTTTGTATAAAATCGCGGCTTTACCCAAATCTTCCATGTAAATCTCTTTCAAAAATACTCAGAAAGAATATCAAGTTATAGAGATTTTAATTCACAGCCTAATAACATAATTTTTGGAGTTAATCTCAAGTTCAAAAATAAACTAAACTGGTTTCAAAACTGAATTTAAAAATTTTAAACTTCTATAGAATTACTTTTATCGACTTTTTTAAACAATTTGCGAAAAAGTTTTAAGTTTATAAATTACTCTAAATAATGATACTTGGTGAAATTATGTATGATATTCTCAGGACCAATAAGATAAGCAGCTTTTTAATCTGAAGGTTTCACGAATTTATTCTCTTTACTAAAATAGTTTACTCATGTTCTAATATGTTTTAAAATTAAGTTTTTTTTTTGTTGAAAAATTTAAATATTCAAATGTGCTGAAAATTTTTTGGAGGGTAATCATAGGTAAATGTGTTTCAAAGTTTTAGTGAATGTGCTAAAACAATTATCCCATTTTTTAAATAATTAGTTTTCCCATTTTACCACGCGTTTATTGTCACTTTTATATAAAAAATTTCAATTTTTAATACCGTATTTATTTCTCTTAAAAAAATGCATTTTTATGTGCTTTAATTCTTATGGTAAAATGCTAAATTTCGAATTTAAATGGCGCATTTTTTTAAATGTTAAATTTTTTCAAGAATGCCTACTTACATAATTTCAAAAAATTGTTTTCTAAAAACAAAAAAAAAGAAAAATTAGAGTTTTTCGAATATTAAAGGCATATTATATGTCTTAAATTTTGATAAGTTTCATTGGGAAGATTGACTTTCATTTCTTGTTTTTTTCAAGTGAAATTTATAATAAAAACAAATTATTTTATATGGCCACTGGTAACATGACTGCTTAAAACTGAATATCTTTCAATAAAAATAACGACTATAAATTTTATATACAATTGTTTTGTTTTAAATTACACCTGTTTAAGTAGCAGAAACGTGCGCAAAGGAAAAAATGACAGTGATTGGTTAATTTTAATTTTAAGATCTTATAACTCGTTACACCCAACAACAACAAAAAAAGAAGTATACAGTGTTTTTTATACTTTTATTCAATCACACAGATCTAGATACTAAAACTACTTTAGAAACCTATAGGTATACGCAATACTTATTCAAGACAAAATATTCAAACTCACAACAACAACAACAACAACAAAAAGATCATACTTTTTTCTTTAGTGTTTAGAATATTAAATTTCATGCTTACTCATCTCATCTTGAGTGAGTCTCAACTAAAAAAAAAAACGAAAAAAAAACCAAACTCTGTATATTTTATTCTCTAAAGGAATCAATTTGAAACATGTTTGTTTAATCTTTTAATTAAATCTAAAAATATAAACTGGATCTTACAGCAAATCCACATCACATTCACTCATTCGATTCGACTTAGATTTAACTTAATTAAATATTCATATAAATTATGATCATGCAAAAGCTAAAATTGAAATATAGAAAAAAAATTTTTCGTTTTTTTTTTATTCTCTTTTATAAAATCAATTTTTTTTAACATAAAAAATTCGAATTCATTTTGTGTTGTTCGTTTTTTTTCTCTCTCTCTCTCTTTTTACTACAACTTTTAGCTTATTAAAAAAAAAAGAATATTTATTTTGTTTTTGGTTAAAAAAAAGAAAATTAAATAGTAATTATTTTATTCTAATGATTGATTCAGATAAAATGGAAAAGAGTCTGGATCATGAGCACACAGTGGATTCTAAGCTAGGCATCAAAACATCCATGTCGAATTTGTCCAATTTGAGCTTGAATTTAATAAATGGAAGTCAAATAGACACATCATTGAATACAAATCAATTGTCACTTAATGAAAAAGTGGCTCAATTGGCCAATTCTATATACACTGAATTAGAAAAGATAATTAAATTGTACGGTAGGGACATAGTTAAAGATTTAATGAGCATAGTTGTTAATATATTGGAGGCTTTGGATGCTGCTTATCATGAAAAAGAAGAATTACTTGTTGAAAATGAGCTTTTAAGAGATGATAATGACAAATTATTAATACAATATGAGCGAGAAAAACAAACTAGAAATGATACTCAACTTGTAATTCTAAAAAAAATTAAATTTCTTAATTTTTTTAAGTTTAAAATTTTTCTTTTAAGAAATTGTATCAAAGTGAGGACTCGTTTGCTGAACAAAAAAGAGAATATGAAGAAAAGGTTAAGAGCTTAGAATCAATAGTTCGTATGATTGATCTTAAATCAAAAAATACAAGTGATCATAGTAAGTTTCATTTGATTTTTAGATGACAATTTTATGTGTCATTTTTTTTCAAAAAATGAGTCTATTTATCGCTGCCTCCCGAACCAAACTTATCTGAATAATGAAATATTTGATAGATATACAGGCTCCTAAAAATTCTTGGTAAAAAATAAAAGAATTTTTTTTGAGAGGAATGATTTTAAATTCCTATGAAGATTTCTAAAAGTTTGAGTTTTTATCTTTCATTATGCATAGGAGTTATTAAGTCTATAAAAATTTAAAGTTGGTTGATGGTTTTAAGCACTTTCAAAATTATTAGTTAAAAAGGGCACCAATTGATGAACCATAGAGTCATCATCATAACAATAGAAAAAAAAATTCAAATAATTTTTCTTTAATTTTTTTTTTCTTAAGTTCCTTAATATATTTATAGGAATTTTCGAGACTTTATGAATCTCTGATAAGCTTGGATAGTTTCAATATTTATTTTTGATTAAAACATTTTGTGAAAATTTTTCAGAATTTTTAAAACTTATAATGATCATAAATTTTCGTTTAATTTGGTAAACCATTATCTTTCATAAGTTTGAATCAAAATCGAAACTTACATAAATATCTAAAATTTTCCAAGAATTATTTATACTGAAAGAGACTAGCGTATTTTACGTAAAAATTAGTGAACCTATGTTTTTAATTTGATAAAAAATGCTAATTACCTCTTTTACCAAAATTTACCTTGATTTTTTATAAAACTATTGAAAAATGAAAATTTTAAAATCAATAATAATGACCATAAAATTAATTTTTTTGAGGTCTAATCATTTATAACACAGAGGAGTTCTTTGAAACACTGAAATCACACTACATGTTATGTAAATTTTTGCTTAAAACCTCAAGGTTAATGCAGTTAATTAAAAATATTTTAATCGAGATTAACTCTTGCGAATTGAATTTTATTAAAAATTAATGAAATTATAACTAAATTAACTAGAGAGAATAAAAACCTAAAAGGAAAATTTAAGAAAAGATATTTTTAATCGGAAGTTAATTCATCTTCGTCACTACTTAATTCATTTGTTTGAAAATAGTATTCTTTATTTTGAGCAAAACTACGAGCACAAAAATTCTAAAACCTTTCTAACCAAATTTATCCAATAAAAATGACCAATGTATATAAATAGTACTGTCAAGGACGTACAAACAAAAGGTCATAAAATACATACCTTACCCAGCATGTGGTCATCAAAACGCCTCTTCAATTTAATCCTTCGAATTCGGAGTTAAATTTTACCTTTCTTAAAAAAATCTAATCTTAAAAATATTCTATCATTTTACACATTTGATCTAATTAGTCATAGCAGTGTAATTAGCTAGCTCGAAGACCATGTAGAATGAAGAATTCTAGGGCGAAATAAGATGCAAATCAGAAAAAAATACACTATTTTATAAGATTAAAAAAATAAATTTTAAGAAACTCAATAAGGAACATCAACAACTTAAGTTTCAAAATTTGACAATTTTCAACCACTGTTAAGCAAAAAGAGACGAAATTAAAAATTAGATTTAATAATAATTTTTTTATTTTTATTAAGTATTACGTTTGGAAGAGAAAGAAAACGAAATTCGACGCGAATACAACAAATTGCACGAACGCTACACGGAATTATTTAAAACACATTGTGATTATTTAGATCGTCACAAAATATTATTCGGTCAAGAATCAAACAATAATAATCCAAACAATAGTCATAATAATTCAATACATCAAAAATCAAATAATAGTCAAAAATCAAAATTAAATTCCTCGATAAACTCGGACATTTCCGAGGGTCTCAATCTCCACTCACCAAACTCAAAAAATAAATTATTTGATTTACTTAAATCAAATGACAAGATCATAAATAAAACTGATCTAATACACTGTTTAAAATCTCTTAGCAAAAACGAAATAAACTCAGCTGTTCATTTATTCCTAAATCAAGAAATTTCCAATTCAACACAATCGATTGATTCAAGTACTCTAAATGATCAGTCGATACAATCAGCATGCTCTGTCCAAAGCCTAAATCAACCATTAATCAATGAGTCCATACCAGGTGAGTTCAAAAGTTTGTCTAAAAAATTTTTTTTTTTTTTTCAAAATATTTTTGTTAAATGTTCATTAAAAAAAAATTGAATTATTGTAGATAATAAATATATCTTAAATGCTAGTAATAGTGCTAGTGCTCTAACCACTTATATGGAATGTTTAGGTAAACAAAACCAAAATATACACATATTGAAAAATTCTTAAAATTTTATAAAAAAAATTTAACTTAATTTTAATAATCACTTTATTATTTAAAAAAAAAAAAAAATGAATATAGTAACACAGGTAAGATTAATTTGAAAGCGATTTGGTGACAATTTCAAAAATAAATTAAGTTAAATTAATCAAAAAAGTCCTATTTTATAAAAGGCATTTTAAAGTTCTTTTCTATTTTCTCATTTTTTTGACCAAAAATTATCTCTTCGCCAAACCCTTAAAAGTGCACTGTAAAATCACCTATTTTGTACAACGCTTTTATGTGGAAAAATGTCACATTGGTTCTCATTTTGGCTTTAATGAGAATTCTTTTAATCATTTTTTTTTGGAATCTCCTCATATAAGTGAAATTTTTTCCCAAAAGAGCGTCTAATAAAAAACAAAAACTTATTATTTGGTTAGTATTATAATTAACATAACAAAATCCAGAGCATACATTAGGATATAATAAAGTCCAGTGCCTATAGTCATACAACTTTTCGATCCAATCTTCCCGTTTAAGCAGTACAGTATACAGTAGATTTTTATGAACATAATTATTATATTTTTAGATTATGTTCAGAAACATGTTTCAAAATGTTTTATGTCTGTTCACTTGAAACAGTGTTTAAATAAACCGCTGACTTTGTTTTAAATTGCACGGTACTTAAGTTTAGCTCATATAAATAGTGCTGGCCATCTAGTATGTGATAATACCCAATTTGAATATTGTCACCAAATCTAACCGTGTTACTATATTTATAAATTTTTGCTTATGGTGAAAGATTTAAAAAAAAAATGCTTAAATATAATCTATATCACTTAAAACTTCTTTATTATTGGAATGATACTTTTACACAAAAACTTAATTATTCTGAAAAAAAAAATTTAATATCTTCTATTTGATTTTATGCGATAAAGTATCAATCCTATTGTGAGCAGCACTTTGCCGAAATTTCTTTAAATGTACTTGATTATATTTAGGCTTTTAAAAATAAAAAAAGCTTAACATTCCTAGTAGCTAATCCAATTTGTTAATAAAAATTTTTTTCAATTTTTTTTACAGAAAATGTTTTGACGCCAGATGGTGCTGATTTGGCAAGTGTACACGCTAAAATAAACCTGCAATCGTCTGACAATTTCGATGAACATTTACAACAGGCTGAATTCGACGATGGATGCTCGGATATATTATCACAGTCAAATGTTAAAAATTTAGATAGTTCTGAATTCGAAGGAGACGACGATCAAAATGCTAAAAATGATTTGAGTTTATACAATGAGATGTCACGTGATAATTATGATATTACTGAATTAGACGATGGAGCTGATCTAACCGGTACAGACGAATTTTTTTTACTACTTTTTTCCGATTTTTTATTCTAATATTTTATTTTCTTTAAAAAAAAAATATTCTAGTTAAAAAAAGTCTTTTTGGTAAGTTTTTTACCTGTCTCTATGTTGTCCGTCAATAGACTTTTTTTTAAGTTTTATTTTTGTCATTTTTATTAGAGAATTTAGATATTTAGAATACTCTAACAAATTTAGTTAAAATTATTTTAGTCAACTCACTGGTTTTGGGTACTTTTTAATAGAAAAATATACGTTTTTTAATTAAGACGCAGCGTAAACCAAAAGTTTTGATTTTGAACAGTTTTAATTCAATCTTAACTCTTTTAAATAGGCATGGAATTTTGTTTTAATTTTAACAGGAAACAGCGATAATATTAATCTTTTGATAGTTGTCGTAATTAGTATTCATAATTTTGAAATATTTCGTAAGATATGAGAATTTAAAATTTTTAAAAACGAGTTCAAAATCAAAAACACTTCGGTCCTTTGAGTGTTAACTGTTCTTAAGTCTTCCAATATGAAAATTTTCTTTGCCGAAAATTGATTTATCACTAAATCAAATTTTGTTTTGTTGAAATTAATGTTACGTAATAAATTTTTAAGTTAAAAAGCATTAAGATATAATATTTAAAATAAAAATTATATCTATTTGTATTTATAATATAAAAAATTAATTTTTTAATAATGGTAAATTTTTGTGAATTTAAAAAAAAATTATGTTTTACAACTTGAAAATCTCTGAAACTTTATTTTAACACAGTAAATCTTTACTACAAATCGACTTTAAATCAATACTTTGACTTTGTACAAAAATTTAAATTTGATTATTCCTTATTTGATTTAAATCAAGTTTATTTAAATTTCTTTTTGTTAAGGTTTAAAATTTTACAAACCTTTTGCAAAAGATATTTCAAGTAAAAAAAATGAATTTTTGATTTTTTTCGTAAAATTTCTAAGATCAATTTTTTACCATTATAAAAAAATTATGAATGCTTATTACTTCCGTCTTTATTCTCTCTTGGTTTCAATTAATATCATAAAAAAATATTTTTTTGAAATTATTAGTTGTTAGTTTTAAAAGGATCGCAAATTATTTTTCATAAAATTAGATAATTTTTTTTTAGATTTAATTATAATTTGGGATCCTTGAATAATTAAAACTTTTTTTTTATTTAAACTATTTTATTTATTTAAGGAATGACCAGAGAAGTCGCTAATTTAATTCAAGAAAATGCTGAACTCTTACAAACAAAGTATTTTTTAATTCTAAAAATTGTTCAAAATACTAAAAAATTAAATTTTTTATTTTGATTTTAAAAAGACATGCTTTAAATGTTCTAAAAGATGATTTGATTGTTCGTTTAGACCATTTTAGCAGTGAAATGTTAATCTTACGCGAAGAAATAAAATCATTACAAACTGTAAAAGCCGCTTTACAAGATCGCATAAATGAGTTAGAAGATGAACAACGTAAAAATAAAACCGAATTGGATGCCAAGAATAAAAAATTAGAAGAGGATGATGTAAGTAGAACATTTTATTCTTTAAATTAAATTAAGCATCCTAGATTTTGTGCTTGGCTATTAGAATGTTTAATTTAACGCTTAAAATATTTTTTTTACAATCAACTTTTTAATTAACTAACTCCACAAATATAAAAAAAATAGGAAAATATACCAATGTCTCAACGAAAGAGATTTACGCGAGCTGAAATGGCTAGAGTATTAATGGAACGAAATCAATTTAAAGAAAAATTAATGGAATTACAAGAGGCTGTGCGTTGGAGAGAGACAATGCGCGCTATTAAACAAGATCAAACAGAGGATACAAACACTCAGCAAACAACTAGTCAAGAAGCTCAAAAGAAAAAGAGTGCATGGTCCCGATTGTAAGACATAATTTTTTTAAAAATCAAAAAAATCATCTTTTTTTCCTGGGAATTGCTAGATTGCACTGCTAACTCTAATTAACCACTTTATGCTCTAGTCTTATTAGTCAAACAACAACAAAACTTTAGAGACTTAAATTTTTTTTTTATCTATTTTTTAAAGGTTAAATTTAGGAAAGATGTTAAGAGTCGAATATTAAATAGTAAAAAGCATCATGAGGATAAACCAAAAGAAAAAGTGAAGGATAAAGAAAAAGAGAATGGGTCATCTGGTGGTTTGACTTCATTTTTTTATTCGTTTATACCTAAGGAAATATTAGGTGTGCCTGTTCAGGAAATAAAGAAAGACCTCAATGACGGTCGAACTCAAATTAATTCATTGTAATTCTAAAATTGATGATTTTTTTGACAATTTAAAGACAACTTGAAATTTTGCGATTTATAAGTTAAAAAATTCAATTATCCCAAAAAATTTTCTCAATTATATAGGCTTTTTATTTGTTTTTTAAAAGTATCTAAAACTCAATGATCACATGGTCTCATTACTTTTTTTAAGAAGGAGATCCTTTAAAAAACTTTGGTTAATTTAAATAAATTAAAAACTAAACTTAAGATTTAACTTAAAACTTAAGATGCTTTGTAATATATTTTAGACTGATAAGTTAGCATCGAGAATCGAACCTATGAAAGTTATTTCTTTTTTCTGTCAAATCTATTTTTTTACAATTCCATTGTTTCTGAATAAAAGCTGTAATTTTTATTACGATTTAAACAATTTTTTTTGGTACGGGTACGCCTTTAATTCGCTAGAAATGCAGTAAATCAAAAAGAATTATAAGTTTCAAAAGCTATGTTGAAAAAGCGTTTCCCCGGAATTAACGGCATACCCGCACCAAAAAAAATTCTTAAAAAAAATAAAAAAAAATTTTTTTTTGGTGCGGGTACGCCGTTAATTCGCGAGTAATGCACTTTACTATTAAAATTTTTTTTCGAAAAATTATTCAAAAAAATAAGCCTTCAAAATTGTTGCCAAAAATTTTATAATTAAAGAACAATACTTTGTAATTTAAAATTTATATTTGAAGCATGAAGGCCATAGACGAGTTTTACGAATAATTTAAAATCGCAAAATTTCAACTATTTGAAAGCTTTTTAATTTCTTAAATTTAAATTTTTTTATCAAGTTTTTCAGATTTATTTGGTAATTCATCTCAAACGACCGGATCAAATTCACCAAATCCTCAAACAACCATTTCAAATCAAGCCAATACATCACCAACTAACCAGTCAAAAAACTCCAAAACACTCAAAAAACAAAGTGAACAAGTAGTGCCATTAAATGATGACTCAGTTAATTCATTATCTCATGATAATCAATCAAATGAAAAAATTCTCAAGGCCTATGAAATCCTATCACCCCAAGAATCCAAGACAAGTACAAAAGTAACAAATAAAAAAGAATTCGAATCTGTTAGAGAAGAAGGTAGAATGCAAGCTTATGGATGGAGTTTACCCACTTTAAAAAATACAACACAACCATCTAATTTGACCAATGTACCAGT